>CAJQUW010008354.1:0-147500 GCA_907163375.1 Prostheceraeus crozeri
ATTGGTATACAGCAAAAACATTTTACTGAACAAATTATTTTTTCATTGCTTTGTTGTTTGACATCTTTTCGTTTAAAATTTTCTCGTTTAAAGTTTTCTCGTTTAAAGTTTTCTCGTATTAAGTTTTGTTTAATAAAGTTTTGTCTAATAAAGTTTTTAGCTCTTCTAAAAAAATTTTATCATCACTAAAAGTTTTACCATCACTAGAAATTTTACCATCCTTTTTATTTTTATCATCAACTTTTTCTGTCTGTGATTGAAATGATATTTGATTTACTTCATTAGCTATTTGATCAAAATTTTCAATCTCATCTAACGTAATAACATTATCATCACATACTCTTTGAAAGTAGTAATGTAGTTTATCATATACTTCTTTAATATGTAAATGCTTAGTTTTTAATGATTTTCGTTTCTTAGTTATTAAAGATTTTTCTAACTATGTAGCAAGTGAAGTTGCAAAAACACCCGTACCTGTTAAAGCTGTAGCAACTACTGGAATTACTAAAACACCTGAAGATATAACAATTGTTAACGTACCTAAACTTATTGATAAGAATATGCCAATTCCTTGTGTTACATTCTTAACTTTAGTCCATCTCTTTCTTAATTTTTTATAAATGCTCTAATCTTAATAATAATTGGGATTCCTTATCTTTCATATAACGTACTCTATCTTTGTGTTTTTCAATATTTAATTCACTTATTTTTAATTGAGATAACGAAGGATATATTCTTGAGGTTCCTTCCACTTTTGTTTCTTCCATTTTTAAAGAAATATTTTTAACGGCGAAGCCCTGGAAGACATCTCCGATGTCCCGCTAGTCACATGATATATTTTAAAAACCTGAAAGATGGATAAAATTCATGAATTTGAAATTCTCAACTTTTATAATTTTTGGTGTCCTAGAACGGTCATGATTTAAGCGAGGGTGAAAATCGAACCGAAGGTTCTAGGGCTTTGCGCTTCGCCCGATTGTAATTCTCAAATTTGAGATTTTGAAAAATTTGAAAATTGGGTATTTTTAAAAACACCCAAATCGGAGCGAAGCTCCTCTGGCTTTAGCGCTTTAGCGCTTTAGCGCTTTAGCCGATTTATGAATTTAGGTCTTCATAACCTGAAAAAGGGTTCAAATTCATGAATCGGCTTAAGCCAGAGGAGCTTCGCTCCGATTTATGTTGTTTTTAAAAGTACCATTTTTTGAAAAAATGGTACTTTTTGAATGGACTAAATTCATGTATTTAGGTCTTAAAAACCTGAAAAAAGGGACTAAATTCATGAATTTATGTCGTTTTTAAAAGTACTATTTTTTTGATTTTATGGTGTCCTGGAACGGTCTTTTATCCATTACTCTCGAATCAACACACCGAATACACTTATTGGGAGTGTGCCAGCTTGTGCCAGCTTGTACCACCCCTCAGACAGCCCCAACTCTGCGTAGAATCCGCACAAATGCGGATTTTCGTCCTCAGCCACGCCCACAGCCCATCCGTACCACTTGTGAAAATCGCGTGTGCCACTCGAATCAACACACCGAATACACTTATTGGGAGTGTGCCAGCTTGTACCACCCCTCAGACAGCCCCAACTCTGCGTAGAATCCGCACAAATGCGGATTTTCGTCCTCAGCCACGCCCACAGCCCATCCGTACCACTTGTGAAAATCGCGTGTGCCACTCGAATCAACACACCGAATACACTTATTGGGAGTGTGCCAGCTTGTGCCAGCTTGTACCACCCCTCAGACAGCCCCAACTCTGCGTAGAATCCGCACAAATGCGGATTTTCGTCCTCAGCCACGCCCACAGCCCATCCGTACCACTTGTGAAAATCGCGTGTGCCACTCGAATCAACACACCGAATACACTTATTGGGAGTGTGCCAGCTTGTGCCACCCCTCAGACAGCCCCAACTCTGCGTAGAATCCGCACAAATGCAGATTTTCGTCCTCAGCCACGCCCACAGCCCATCCGTACCACTTGTGAAAATCGCGTGTGCCACTCGAATCAACACACCGAATACACTTATTGGGAGTGTGCCAGCTTGTCCCAACCCTCAGACAGCCCCAACTCTGCGTAGAATCCGCACAAATGCGGATTTTCGTCCTCAGCCACGCCCACAGCCCATCCGTACCACTTGTGAAAATCGCGTGTGCCACTCGAATCAACACACCGAATACACTTATTGGGAGTGTGCCAGCTTGTGCCAGCTTGTACCACCCCTCAGACAGCCCCAACTCTGCGTAGAATCCGCACAAATGCGGATTTTCGTCCTCAGCCACGCCCACAGCCCATCCGTACCACTTGTGAAAATCGCGTGTGCCACTCGAATCAACACACCGAATACACTTATTGGGAGTGTGCCAGCTTGTGCCACCCCTCAGACAGCCCCCCAACTCTGCGTAGAATCCGCACAAATGCGGATTTTCGTCCTCAGCCACGCCCACAGCCCATCCGTACCACTTGTGAAAATCGCGTGTGCCACTCGAATCAACACACCAAATACACTTATTGGGAGTGTGCCAGCTTGTACCACCCCTCAGACAGCCCCAACTCTGCGTAGAATCCGCGCAAATGCGGATTTTCGTCCTCAGCCACGCCCACAGCCGACGTACATGTAGCTACGCGTGAATGGAGCAGGAATGGATTGAGGAAGGAATTCTAGTTGGCATATGCACGAAATGATCTCGAGAGGAAGAAAGTTGCTGCTGAATTCACGCGCCCCTCTTACCTGCTAGAATTGGCACATGTATCTACATGTGGGTGTAGGCCTGCATAACAATTGCATGTACATGTAATTTGCATAACTTTGTTCCGTGACCGTCACAGTTTTTAAGGACATATTTAGACCTCTTCAGTGTCTTCCCTCATGAAGTCCTAGCGCTTATCCATCACTTACAATGCAACTCATTACTAAAATTCATGTTCAACTGCAATTGCGGCCTACTATAACCATGCCTCCTTCGTAGCATATTTTACTGTCCTAATCTGTGGTCAAACATTACTAACAATGCCTGTGGGTAATATGAGCATGCTCTATCACCTATGCAAACTTACCTGACACATGCCAACTACCTCACTATGACATGCAGGCCTATATGCGCATGAAATATAGAAGTTATCATTGTGAAACTTTAACTCTTTCTTAAGACACGAGCCAACACGAAACCCTAGGCAAACTTATACTCGTCTTGATCCTCTATTCACCTGCAATCCAGATCCGAAGCCCTTATCCCTGGAAAACTAGCCCGTTCGCCAAACCTTACCTTAACCTAATATAGCCAACTGCATATTCAAACACAAATTTAACTGTTATTGGATTTCCACTTCCCATGCCTTGCCCATTCGCCTACTACCTTCATTACACTTAACAAATTATAACAGCAGGTCCTTAACTTCACATTTTATTCGTATAGAAATTCACAACACTGACAGGTTTCAAAAACAGACTAGTTTTCACATGAAAGATACAATTTTACCAAAGATCCAACTTTACCAAAACATATGTCAACAAAGTCGTAACACTGTCCCAGTCTACATACCACTATCATACACAGGAATATCACAATTCACCAAAAATGCCACATCATGCTGAAACTCGTTCTTCGCAACCAGTTACACTAATCTCCACTATATTGAAGATTTCAGGACACTGAAGTGAAACAGAAGAGAAGTGCACTTCATTTTCCAGCTCATCAATCCACAATCTTCTGCTCATTGAACAGCTTTGAAATTTGATTCATTGCACTGACCAACACCAAGACACATCGTTAACGGTTTCTGAAAATCCTTTGGGTTAGCGTAGACGACCTGTTGAAGAAAAAAGGAATAATATTTACAAGATGTTAACTGTTTACTTTCAACAGTAGAATTAGGGACTGACTGTCACAGTCAGATCGACAAAATCACAATCGACATTGACTATGATATTCACGAGCAGAAGCAAGTAAACACGTCTAGCTAGATCACGTATTTTCCGCGAAATAAAATTGGGTCATTGTTGACTGTGTCTTACATAGAAAATGAAAATGATCACGTTCCTGATCCATTGGCGCATTCATGGGTTGTAAATAGTTTTGTCTCAGATTCCTGCTCCTTACCAGGCCACTGTGGCGCGGTTATTCCGACGCAAAAATTCGTCTGAATAGTAATTTTATTGCTAATCCGTTATTCGCAAGAATTTATGCGTGCGAAAAACGATTTCCTTGGTTTCTCACCATCGGTATGCTGATATTGATCAAGAATTCATACATTCTCATACGATGATGAAAATCATCCCAGCAGCCATTTATAATACACATCCAGATACTTAAACAAATCAATCAAACTACCCTGGATGAATTATAGAGCAAGGTTTTGATGTCTCCTTAGTCAATGAATACATGCAATCATGGAAACGCGAAATAAATAAATAATATAATCAATTTATCATTCAATCCAATTAATCTTTTATATTTCAGAGATGAAGCAAAAAAATGTTGCGCTCGAATCTCCAACAGCGTCAATCGTCATCATGCAGTGATCAAACTAGATAATAAAAGGAATAGCCTTCTAGACGTTTTATCTTTCGTTTTCAGCACGATGTAAATATATGGCACATTGTCATGCGTTGGTTCTTGGTCATTCTGAGTTCATTGTGGAGTTGCACTTTAACCATGCACTTTAACGAGGATGTTATGAACCATGAAGGACATATTGCAGACCAAAATACATTTGACTTGGAGTGGAACAGGATGAAGACAGCTTGGATACACAGTGCTGAAAAAGAGTGTGGTCGCAGCAAAGGCTGGGCAGGCATAAGAGACCTGATGGTGGAATTCGGAAGTGGAAAGCGCTGACAAAGAAAAGAAGTTGCGTTTCAAACAATGTCAGCAAAGCAAGTGTGAGGCAACTAAAGCTCTCTATAAAAATGTAAAGAGATAAAATATCACTATCAAATGAGACCGATGAACTGCACTAAAATGAAGTTGAAGATAGTTCATGCAAAAAACGTCAAATTGACATAGGGCCTATGAATCAAGCACTCAAATATGACATATGCATATCAAACATGCTCACTTATATCCAATCTTTAATTGCGCATGTAAGTTTATAGCAACGATCACAATTGGCATAAAGCATCTGCACTTACATGTAATTATGCCATGCTTCTCCGGAATTTATTTTGTAATATATAAGTATGTATAAAGGTCATTATCATTGTATATCATGTCATTTGCCTGAAATTGAAGGCGTTTTACAATTAACTACTTAGCTACTGATGCTGTCATTCATTATTTTTGTGGCTGTGACAATTTGCAATGCCTATCACGAGCAACGCAGTTCGTTCAGGGGAAGTGAAATTAATTTGAACATGTCACGCACAAACTATATTACAGATAAGGCCACATCGAGCCAAAATCCTCTGACACAGCCCATCGAAAAAATGGGACTAAATACATTTAAATTATATAAGCGAAAAATGGACCTAAACATACAAAAGAATTACAATTTTGAACATGCATGTAGTCAGTCTTTTGATATCAAAATTGCCATACTTTTGCGAGAGAATTTTTTCAAATGATTGTCGTAAATTGCTAGCAGGCTAGACGACCAATGTATCGACTTTGTATCGAAGTTGGCCTTTAGCATCATACTTTTGAAAAAAATTTCCTGAAAAACATGCAAACATATTAATAAGACTCAGTCAGATTTTTATATGTATAGCATCTGAATGAAATCAGATTGCTCTACTGGTACTGAAGCAATTAAACTCTAAGTAATAAGTTGCACATAAAATTCAACTTTCCAAAATTTGCGGAAGTGCTTTCGAATTGTTCCTCACCTTCATTTTTCGCCACTACCGTACCGCGCAACCGCGAAAAAATTTTAAATACTGATAGCACGAATCGTCAAACTCGATCACATGCGCATTAGAATTCCTGTGATACAGCAAATAAGAGCTTCATCTGTAATATTTCAATTTTAAAAAATCATTCCATTAATGGTTACTTATTTCCTGAAAAAATTATCAGTGAATTTACATCATAGCCTCATGGCGCCTCTTTCAGAGCTGTGTCGGCTAGTGATAATCCAGGCGACAGCAACAAGCGACTTGCACTGAATCCTTACTTGTCTTTCGCCATTGAACAATGACTAATTGCATTTCCAGTCGCCCAGTGATAGACTTAGTATAGGCTAACGGATTATTCACTTCGACCACAATTGAGCTACAAGTTTGCTCTATGACTACAAAAGCATAAGAACCCGAGTCATTGAGCGGGTCACCGAATGGTACCTTTGAACCAGTTTCATCACTGATACACACCATCATGGTACAACTTTTTACTTTGTCACCGATTTCCCTAGACATTCCAAATGTAAAGAATGATTTTAGAAGTGTTTAACATAATCGCAGCTCCATCGCTGAAATTCATCCCAGGAGATATAATTTCAAAAGAGAACCGAAGCCTCTTGTATTGACGAACTAGGCTTCGAGGATTGCTACAATCATCATGCCTGATTGTTCGAATCTCTGTCTTAGTAGCCATGTATCTGAGGGTTGTTTCGAGGCACAAGTCGAATTTCTCTGGTCGACCTGGCTTGCGAAGTTGTCGTGGAGATGTTCTTAGAATGTAATGATCTAGTTGTCATGGTGGTAGAAATCGATCACAATATCTGATGCATGCAAAAAAGAGTCTGACATGTGGATTGGATTTCCTAAAATTTGATGGAATCATGACAATCTGAACACTCCAAAGGTATTCATGATAAGTGCAAGCGATATTTGCATTGGCATCCGCTGCCAACTCATCTATATGTAGTTCTATATCATTCATGTGCAATCAAAAGTCCGAGATCAATGTGTCTGGCTGAAGATTAGGCGGGCTGAGCCTTCCTAGTCCCCTGTTCACGCGTGCCTGTAGGATGCAAAGCAGGACCAAGAAAGGTGAAGCAAGACAAATAAACAAATCAAGACACACATTTATTTCATTGAGGGATTTTGAGTCAGAAATTTCTGAGCAGCTACACACGACAACAAAAATGTAAGATTGTTGCACCAGATAGCCGGTGTAATAGATGCGAGACCAAATATTTGCCGACTCAACCTGCAGTAGCCATAGCCATTCCACCAACATCTGCTTATTCATTGTTCATTATTCATCTGCTGTATATTCACAGTGCCCTACACATAGCACTCCCTTCTATTCTTTAGTTATCTATATAGGGTTGTTCCTAACTAAGCCAAGCAATCATAAGCTCCGTCCATCAGTCTGCAAGCCGATTCCACTGATCTAACTCCCTGCAATAAGACTAAACAAACATTCATTGCAATGAAATAAAAGCTACTTACTTTCCCTGCTGCCTTGAAACATGCCGTGTGCGTAGATATAGGCTGATAGCGTCGTTAATAGCGGCAGACCACAAAATTCCACGTCCAGCTGGTACGTTTAGAAATGTGTGCAGTGTTTAAACAAGATCTAACATAAATTTAGAAGGAATTTGTGACAGAAACATCTTCGCACAAAAATACATCAATCTGTAGTTTCCGACATTGTGTCAGCATTTTCTGTAAAAGCGTTGATATTTCTTGATAGAGTGAACAATTCTCTATCCAATGACACCAAGTTTGTTGCATGTTTTTGCAGGATAAAAATAACATAATGACCACGTGAATGAAATATATCCAATTTTCAATCATTGCCATGTAAATACAACTACTACAATTTCTTGCAAAACCATTGACACTTCTGGTGGATTCAGAATTTCGGGCATTCGGTGTGTTGATTCGAGTGGTACACGCTATTTTCACAAGTGGTACGGATGGGCTGTCGGCGTGGCTGAGGACGAAAATCCGCATCTGTGCGGATTCTACGCAGAGTTGGGGCTGTCTGAGGGGTGGCAGAAGCTGGCACACTCCCAATAAGTGTATTCGGTGTGTTGATTCGAGTGGCACACGCGATTTTCACAAGTGGTACGGATGGGCTGTGGGCGTGGCTGAGGACGAAAATCCGCATTTGTGCGGATTCTACGCAGAGTTAGGGCTGTCTGAGGGGTGGCACAAGCTGGCACACTCCCAATAAGTGTATTCGGTGTGTTGATTCGAGTGGCACACGCGATTTTCACAAGTGGTACGGATGGGCTGTGGGCGTGGCTGAGGACGAAAATCCGCATTTGTGCGGATTCTACGCAGAGTTGGGGCTGTCTGAGGGGTGGCACAAGCTGGCACACTCCCAATAAGTGTATTCGGTGTGTTGATTCGAGTGGCACACGCGATTTTCACAAGTGGTACGGATGGGCTGTGGGCGTGGCTGAGGACGAAAATCCGCATTTGTGCGGATTCTACGCAGAGTTGGGGCTGTCTGAGGGGTGGCACAAGCTGGCACACTCCCAATAAGTGTATTCGGTGTGTTGATTCGAGTGGCACACGCGATTTTCACAAGTGGTACGGATGGGCTGTGGGCGTGGCTGAGGACGAAAATCCGCATTTGTGCGGATTCTACGCAGAGTTGGGGCTGTCTGAGGGGTGGTACAAGCTGGCACAAGCTGGCACACTCCCAATAAGTGTATTCGGTGTGTTGATTCGAGTGGCACACGCGATTTTCACAAGTGGTACGGATGGGCTGTGGATGTGGCTGAGGACGAAAATCCGCATTTGTGCGGATTCTACGCAGAGTTGGGGCTGTCTGAGGGGTGGCACAAGCTGGCACACTCCCAATAAGTGTATTCGGTGTGTTGATTCGAGTGGCACACGCGATTTTCACAAGTGGTACGGATGGGCTGTGGGCGTGGCTGAGGACGAAAATCCGCATTTGTGCGGATTCTACGCAGAGTTGGGGCTGTCTGAGGGGTGGCAGAAGCTGGCACACTCCCAATAAGTGTATTCGGTGTGTTGATTCGAGTGGCACACGCGATTTTCACAAGTGGTACGGATGGGCTGTGGGCGTGGCTGAGGACGAAAATCCGCATTTGTGCGGATTCTACGCAGAGTTGGGGCTGTCTGAGGGGTGGTACAAGCTGGCACAAGCTGGCACACTCCCAATAAGTGTATTCGGTGTGTTGATTCGAGTGGCACACGCGATTTTCACAAGTGGTACGGATGGGCTGTGGGCGTGGCTGAGGACGAAAATCCGCATTTGTGCGGATTCTACGCAGAGTTGGGGCTGTCTGAGGGGTGGTACAAGCTGGCACAAGCTGGCACACTCCCAATAAGTGTATTCGGTGTGTTGATTCGAGTGGCACACGCGATTTTCACAAGTGGTACGGCTAACTTCACATCCGTACCACTTTGAGGTCATTTTGTCCATTTTCTCAGTAAGTATTGTGAATTTTGACAAAGTAGTGGGTGGCACATGTTTTAGACGTGTTATTTTAGACGTCCATGTGGTTGAAAATTCATAAAGATGCGATTTAAGATTTTTCCTGTAAATTGGTACGGCTAACTTCACATCCGTACCACCTCGAAGTTTTGATGGACGATTTCTCGCAAACTGCTGCATTATTTTGAAAAATTACTGGTGGCACAAGCTGGCACACTCTAAAATTATGTGTAAATGCTGTTTTTGAGAGTGGCACACGCGATTTTCGATGTGATACGGATATTGGTACGGCTAACTTCACACACGTATGTTCTCAAGCATGTTTTATTTTTGTCTCTGATATATGGCCTTTGGTGCGTATAGGTGTGATCGAGGCTAGGAAGGCTTGTCTCATAGACTAGGGATATATAGGTAGAGTTTTCGATTTTCACCGGCATGATTTTATGATTCACTGAATTCATGTTTCACTTCTTGAATCTGAATAGTGATGTGGACCCATTTACATCTTTGAAAGTTGATTGAAATCATTGTCCTTGTCTCTGTTATTTTGCTCTATCAGTATTAGGTTGCGTGTGATATGATCACGCTTAAGAAGATTCTCTTGAGGTTCAGCATGAAAGCAAAAACATCGAGGTCATCGAGTTGCTAAATTAACAAACATTACCTCTTCCAGGCTGTCATGACACGAAGGATCTGTCAAATAATATTATTTACTTCTGTATTATGCTATCATGATCAGTCAATCACGTTGTAATTTCCTCTAAGCTGCATAGGTGTGCGATGTGCATATCTCACATTTGGAAACAATTCCGACTGTACCCCGCTCGAGTTCATTTAATAAAATCAAAGGTGTATACACATTGGAGATTTAATAAATGCTGAGTTACCACTGTACCTAATATACTTACTCTATGGCTTGTCTTCTCTTTTAAATCAGCGAGTGAAAAGACAATCCTTTTTTCACTATCATGGTTCATTCCCTCAACTATCACAAGCTTTGCATGCTCTGTACTTTTGTTTGATGGAGAAAGTTGACATCAAGACAGTGACAGCAATGCACGAGGATAAATAATCTGTTTGTATTATACTTCGGCTCTAGATAGGTATATGCCGGAGTCCGGAGTCCTATCATTTGATAAAACTCTGACTCCGACTCCGACTCCAGCAAAAATGATAGGACTCCGGGACTCCGATTCCGCATCCCTGTTTTATATACGAGACCCGATGCAAGTTCGTCCTCATTCGTACGTTTCTGGTATGTAGAGCTTTATGTCACATAGCAATATATATATATATATATATATATCTTGGTGAACAATGCCCGTAAATTTGATAAATCAAAACGAATTGATTTGTGATGCACTACATGTTTCAGCATGTGCACATGCCATCTTCAGGTGAACAAAAGACTGTTTGACATTTAATCACTTAAATACAAAATCGAGACATATCGGATGATGATCACTTTTCATACAATTCAACATTTATGGCGTCACGTTGTCTGGTCTCTTGCGTCAAGTCAAACAATAAAAGCAGTGAAATACAATAAAACAATAAAACTATTTACAGCTATTTACAGATTCAGGCATAGAGATATGGAGCTTCCCCGTTCATTCATCAGGTGGTCAATATTTGATTTCTTCAACAGGATAGATTCTAGAATTCTTGGATAGTACGTGCTAGAGACAATTTTGAAATTTTCTTTCTGAGGAGGATGAATGTGCATACTGATTTCAGTGGGCGTTGGATAGCCCTTCAGATGCTCATTCATTCTCGTCACCAGATGCCGAACTGAACTACCGATGTAGCACTTGTCACAGTGCTCACACATGTATTTGTAGACAATGTTAGATTTGAGTTCGGACGGCACTTTGTCTTTATTCGAGAAGAACATGCTAGTTTTCATAGTTTTGAAAACAGGACGAATTTTGACATTCGGAGGAATAATTTTGTTGATCTCTTTGATATGATTCAATAAATTGTTCTCACCTTCAGCAATGAAAGGGAAGCTCCAATTGAGTATGCGACACTCTAATGGATCTGAATTTTGAGTGAGAGTCCGGTTCTCATGTCTCGCCTCAACATCTTTACGAACGCATATATATATATATATATATATATATAAAGATAAATTGAAAAAATTTAACGTAGTCTCAAGATAAAATTGTTTTTAACAATTTTATCTTGAGACTACGTTGAATTTTTTTAATTTATCTTTATTATAAAGTCTCATGGCGATTACTTATGAACATATATATATATTTATCAAATCTCAACAGATGTAACCACCACGAGACATGTTTCGGCCTGTTGGGCCTCATCAGTCGTGGGTAGGTTTGAACCAGCGACGTTGGAGCTAGAGGACGTGCAAGCATACCCTCTAACCACAAGGCCACCGGACCATCTGTTGAGAGCGTGAATTAGCCAGGAAGGCACTGCTTTAACGCAGGCACGTGGAGGGCGGACTGCATTCTGCAATCACTTAATACCGTATCCGAGATTGAGGCGCTTCACGCAGGCGCTACTCATTACATGTTTAGACAAGTAACCTGGCAATTGATAAATTTATCAAATCAGTTAAGCAGTGCCTTCCTGGCTAATTCACGCTCTCAACAGATGGTCCGGTGGCCTTGTGGTTAGAGAGTATGCTTGCACGTCCTCTAGCTCCAACGTCGCTGGTTCAAACCTACCCACGACTGATGAGGCCCAACAGGCCGAAACATGTCTCGTGGTGGTTACATCTGTTGAGATTTGATAAATATATATAAAAAAAGAAAACAAGTAAAATCCCAAAATGCTCCAATATGTATATATATATATATATATATAAACGATTGAAATCAAAATGAATAAAAATAAATAATACAGTTTTGACCCGAAAGAAAAGTCAGCAATTATTCCCGACCGGTTTCGCCTGGTCTAGGGCAGGCTACTCATGGGAATGAATTTATTGGAAAGCAAAATACAAAATTGGAAGCATAGACTTCCAAATCAAAAATTAATGACATAAACCTTGCGATTTTTGCTAGACGTGTCATAGTTCAGGTGGTTGAGGTCTGGTTCAATGTTGGCTCAAGCATAGAAATAAAAATGGATTCCTTGCGCTCTCTTTCTATGCGTGAAGAATTCGGCCGAAGCTGAAAGAATGGAGCAGCCTCAAATTTTAACGGTAGATCTTTAGCACATGCAGCAATATGTTTAGTCACTCCTAAAGTCATGTAATTGGCATTATCCATCTGTTGTCTATGAATAGTCAGCCGATTACGGAACATATCCCCGGTTTGCCCAATATAAAATTGGTAACAAGAGTTACAACGAAGGGTGTAAATAACATTCTTAGAGGTGCGGGTTAAGTAGCAGTTGATCTTAAATCTTTTTGTGCAATCACCAATTTTGAAATCAATAATCTTCCCCGTCAACAACGTGGGGCAACATTTACATTTAGAGTCTCCACATTTCAAAATCCCTTCAATTGTTTTCCGATTATTCTTGCTTAATAATCTCAGAGGCGATGGAGGCTGTTTAAAACCTTTAACCAGTTTAATATTTTGGAAAGGATTGATTAATTTTATGCTATTAACCACTGGTGCAACAACTTTCTGATAAACGTTTGGATTATTCTTATTATATGTGCAAATAAACGTCATATAATTATCCATACTTGTACTATTTGATCTCCGATTACTTATGCTATCCTCTGATGCACGAAGAAAAGCATTTTCAATTAAATTCATGGGATATTTTAGTTTTCGAAGAACCTTTTTCAATGAACTCAGTTGAATCTGCTCGCTATCTTCTTTTGAAACGATTTTATTTATTCGATAAGCAAGACAGAAAGGAATATTGCTTAATATATGTTTGGGGTGACCTGAATAGAAAGGAATATAGTTCTGACTATCCGTAATTTTACGGTATATGTCCGTTTCTATCCTATTTGTAGTCCTGTCGATGTACACCCAAACATCTAAAAAATTAATGGCTTGATGACTGTGCTCCATTGTGAATTTAATATGATCATCAAGACTATTCAAAATATCAAAAAAGCGATGCAATTCCCCATAAGTTTCATCCCAAGTTATATAACAATCATCGATATACCTAATCCAGTTATCTATAATGGCATCCGCCGTGTTTGGCTCATAAACTTCTTTAAGCATGATATACATTTTTTCTTCTAAGAATGCCATGACGAGGATAGCATACGATGGGGCCACCTTGGCACCCATCGCCGTACCAGAAATCTGCAAGTACGTACTGTCTTCAAATGTAAAAAAGTTGTTCTCAAGGATAATAAGAAGTGCATCCAGGATAAATTGCTTATCAAACCTTTCAGATATTATTGCATTTTCACTAACCAGCCAAAAGTTGACCGCCTCCATGCCTAAGGAAGTGGGTATGTCAGTATATAAAGAGACCACATCAAATGTAGCTAAAATGACATTCATAGGATTCGAAGTTGTTTCATGTAAACCCCTAGGCCCTAGGCGTGTATTCAGGTCCAATTATGTCAATACTAGAGGTAATCAAGACTTCTTCCGGGAGAATAAAGGTAACAATCGTACCTATACACCTAGATTTAGAGGTGGAGGTTATAAAGGGGGATACAACAGAAACTTTAGAAACTCTAAGAATTATGATAGCTATAATTTTGATAATAATTATTCATTCAGATATAATAACAACCGTAATAGAAATTACAGACGTGTTAATCGGAATAATTTAAATAATGACGATGATCATACAGACGAAGTTCTGGAAGTTGATGAGTCTAATAATTCTTTTTTAGGATAACGGGTGCCTCTTGCTTTAACTTGTCATCTGTGGGGTTAGATAATGGTTCTAAAAGTTTATTGTCTAAAGGGGGTAAGTTTACTCCCTATCCATCTAAAAATACGAATACGATGGAAGTAGAAGTGATGGAGTTTTGTAGAGAGCTTCGGTTGAGAGAGTTTTTCAAAGATTGTGCTAACTCGGAAAGTACCGTTGATATTAAACGTAATAAATCCAACTTCACTCCGGCCAAAGGGTCGAATGCTAAACTAGATACGCTAATTGATGTAATAATGGAGAACACAACTGAACTGAAAACTGCTGCGAGTAAACCATGCTACAACCTATCAAAATTAGAAAGACAGAGTTTAAAAGCCTTAAAAGAAAACGATTCACTACATGTTGCTAAGGCAGATAAGGGAGGTTCTTTGGTTCTTCTTGATTACTCGTTTTACTAGGCAAGAATGTTTAATGAACACTTATGTGATACGAATACTTATAAAATCATTACTCATTATACGATGACTATGACAATTAATAGAATTAAGAATTTGATCAAACAATACCAAGGATTATGCAGACTTACTAAAAATGAAGAGAATTATTTGATCAATTTTCAGTATCAGATGCCTTTTATGTATGGATTACCAAAAATCCACAAACATGCTCAGTACTTTAATAACATGAAACCTGATGATTTTGGATTTATTACGACCTCAGCACCTACTAATCTGAGATTTCGCCCGATTATTTCATGTTCCTTTTCACCGACCTCTCACCTTAGTTCCTTTATGGATGAAATTTTGAAACCCCTTGTACCATTAACCCGCAGTTACTGCAGAGACACCTTTCATTTCGCGTTTACATGAAACAACTTTGAATCCTATGAATGTCATTTTAGCTACATTTGATGTGGTCTCTTTATATACTGACATACCCACTTCCTTAGGCATGGAGGCGGTCAACTTTTGGCTGGTTAGTGAAAATGCAATAATATCTGAAAGGTTTGATAAGCAATTTATCCTGGATGCACTTCTTATTATCCTTGAGAACAACTTTTTTACATTTGAAGACAGTACGTACTTGCAGATTTCTGGTACGGCGATGGGTGCCAAGGTGGCCCCATCGTATGCTATCCTCGTCATGGCATTCTTAGAAGAAAAAATGTATATCATGCTTAAAGAAGTTTATGAGCCAAACACGGCGGATGCCATTATAGATAACTGGATTAGGTATATCGATGATTGTTATATAACTTGGGATGAAACTTATGGGGAATTGCATCGCTTTTTTGATATTTTGAATAGTCTTGATGATCATATTAAATTCACAATGGAGCACAGTCATCAAGCCATTAATTTTTTAGATGTTTGGGTGTACATCGACAGGACTACAAATAGGATAGAAACGGACATATACCGTAAAATTACGGATAGTCAGAACTATATTCCTTTCTATTCAGGTCACCCCAAACATATATTAAGCAATATTCCTTTCTGTCTTGCTTATCGAATAAATAAAATCGTTTCAAAAGAAGATAGCGAGCAGATTCAACTGAGTTCATTGAAAAAGGTTCTTCGAAAACTAAAATATCCCATGAATTTAATTGAAAATGCTTTTCTTCGTGCATCAGAGGATAGCATAAGTAATCGGAGATCAAATAGTACAAGTATGGATAATTATATGACGTTTATTTGCACATATAATAAGAATAATCCAAACGTTTATCAGAAAGTTGTTGCACCAGTGGTTAATAGCATAAAATTAATCAATCCTTTCCAAAATATTAAACTGGTTAAAGGTTTTAAACAGCCTCCATCGCCTCTGAGATTATTAAGCAAGAATAATCGGAAACAATTGAAGGGATTTTGAAATGTGGAGACTCTAAATGTAAATGTTGCCCCACGTTGTTGACGGGGAAGATTATTGATTTCAAAATTGGTGATTGCACAAAAAGATTTAAGATCAACTGCTACTTAACCTGCACCTCTAAGAATGTTATTTACACCCTTCGTTGTAACTCTTGTTACCAATTTTATATTGGGCAAACCGGGGATATGTTCCGTAATCGGCTGACTATTCATAGACAACAGATGGATAATGCCAATTACATGACTTTAGGAGTGACTAAACATATTGCTGCATGTGCTAAAGATCTACCGTTAAAATTTGAGGCTGCTCCATTCTTTCAGCTTCGGCCGAATTCTTCACGCATAGAAAGAGAGCGCAAGGAATCCATTTTTATTTCTATGCTTGAGCCAACATTGAACCAGACCTCAACCACCTGAACTATGACACGTCTAGCAAAAATCGCAAGGTTTATGTCATTAATTTTTGATTTGGAAGTCTATGCTTCCAATTTTGTATTTTGCTTTCCAATAAATTCATTCCCATGAGTAGCCTGCCCTAGACCAGGCGAAACCGGTCGGGAATAATTGCTGACTTTTCTTTCGGGTCAAAACTGTATTATTTATTTTTATTCATTTTGATTTCAATCGTTTATATATATATATATATATATATATATATACATATTGGAGCATTTTGGGATTTTACTTGTTTTCTTTTTTTATATATATTTATCAAATCTCAACAGATGTAACCACCACGAGACATGTTTCGGCCTGTTGGGCCTCATCAGTCGTGGGTAGGTTTGAACCAGCGACGTTGGAGCTAGAGGACGTGCAAGCATACCCTCTAACCACAAGGCCACCGGACCATCTGTTGAGAGCGTGAATTAGCCAGGAAGGCACTGCTTTAACGCAGGCACGTGGAGGACGGACTGCATTCTGCAATCACTTAATGCCGCATCCGAGATTGAGGCGCTTCACGCAGACTCTACTCATTACATGTTTAGACAAGTATGCACATATATACATACGTATATAATTAGTTTATTCAAAAATTGTTAGGAGGAGAACACCATCAATTTCGGTACTTCGAGCTTCATGTGTTTAATACCACAATCATCAGCCGTACAAGCCGGGAAATCTGAGATGTGATTTGTGCTCCCATGAAAAATACTTTATTTTGAGAAGCATGGATGGAACTCTTCTCAACAGCAGAAACGAATTGGTTTCTAAGTGCAGACACAGGACTAAATATCTACTGCAGAACTTCAAAATGACGTGATGTGCAATGCATTTTCAGTACTTTTTCATAGCTTTCTATCTTGCTCCTCTTTAGTATCTCTTTAGTATCTTATCGTTTGATATTCAGTGATTAATGGTAAAGAACCGGTATTGCTTTGCGAATTTTCCTTTGTGAAATTCATTCGGCTGATGATTGTGTATTAAACACATGAAACTCGGAGTACCGAAATTAAAGGTTTCTTCCTATATATATATATATATATATATATATATATATATATATATATATATATATATATATATATATATATATATATATATATACGTACAAGGTTGCAGCTATGCGCGCTCTATTTTCGCGTGCTTACAAAATTTGCTCAAATGCAGAAAATTATAATAAGGCTGCCTCTCTGATTTCTGACATTTTTCTGAGAAATGGATATGAAAAACGGATTATAGAACGGATCAAAAGGCAAACTGAAATGAATCAATCTCTCCACAAAACAGTGTCTGACAGGGAGACTTCCAATAGTGTTTACTGGACTGTTCCTTACATTGAGAGTAAAAGCAATGACTTGAAAAGGAGGATAAAAAACATCAACATTGATCTTTCTGATAAAGTGAAAATTGTTCCTGTTTTTGTTACTGATAAAATCCAAAACTATTTCAATTACAAAGATAAAATTGCGAATGGTGTCAAATCTAATGTGGTGTATTTATACACGTGTGATCGCTGCCCAATGCGATACATCGGCTCCACGAGGCGCCATCTTGCCATTCGTATAAGTGAGCACTTGAAGGGCTATCCCTCTCCTACTCAGGTTTCGATGCATAATCATCCACCTAAAAGTGAAAATTTCTCGATTATTGGCAAATCTAGAAATCAGTTGTTTCTGGAATCTATTATTCTAAAGAACAATACAAATTATCTCTCTAATGAAAGAAACAGTTCAGTACAACTGTACTTGAAATTGTAATTGCAGAATGCAATCTCTAGGTCGGTGCCATGGTCAGACAGCTACTGGTGACTTGAACTCTTTTTATCGCTCTCATTTGTTCATTTCCCGCATTTTGTATATAAACTCCCATTGCTATTGTATTCAGGTTTTACCGCTGAAGATGGAATGTTAACATTCTGAAACATGTTCGGTCAATGCAAGAAACTTTGTTTTCTTTTTTAAAAATATGAAGCTGGGTCAACTTTGCATCAACAATATATATATATATATATATATACGTGTATATATATATATATATATGTAAAAAAATTTTTTCAATCTCAGCTGAAGGATTTATATTATTAGGAGACTGTACTTTTATTAATAGTAAACGACAACCACGAAATTTGAAAAGAATTCTTTGTAAATCCACATTTGAAAGTGATCAAGTACATAAAGTAAATAAATGCAATGACTTGAGATGTGGTACTTGTAACATCCTACAAGAAGGATCTTCTTAAACATTTGATGGACACATTTTCCATGTAAATTGTAATATGAGTTGTGATACCAGTAATGTTGTATATGTCATCACCTGCCCCGGTTGTCAAAATTATTATATCGGAGAAACTGGGACATCTTTAAGAACCAGAGTAAGGGTTCACAAACAACAAATTTTGAATGCCAATTATAGACAAATTAAATTAAGTGAACATCTAGAAACGTGTGGTAGGGGTAACATGTCAATCTTTCCTTTTTACAAGCTTTTTTCTGAAAACAAAATTGAACGTAAATGTAAAGAAAAATATTTTATCGATCGCTTTTATCCAAAATTAAATTCATGAATCGCTTTTATACGTTTCTTATGAATTCATTCACTTTTGATATGAGATGCATATTATATTAGTTCGCATATATGTTCTTCTATACTTAAATCTATGTTTCAATCTAATACATAAATTAGATATCGTTGATGTATTTTAGCATAATAAACTATAACAAAGTTATTTTTCTATTTACTATGCATGTGCATGTCCTGCTATGTAAATTACCTTGCAACATCCATATCTATGATGAATGTATATTTGAAATTATGATGATCTTGCTTTTTGCTTCACTTTGCACCTGAAGAATATAGAAAGCGCTTGTGCATTCCATGTGTTTTCACCTCAATTATTTTAATATATATGTATATATATATATATATATATATATATTTATTTATTTATCAAATCTCAACAGATGTAACTACCACGAGACATGTTTCGGCCTGTTGGGCCTCATCAGTCGTGGGTAGGTTTGAACCAGCGACGTTGGAGCTAGATGACGTGCAAGCATACCTTCTAACCACAAGGCCACCGGACCATATATATATATTATATACTGCTGTCAAAGAACTTTTTCAGTAATGCCAGTCGTGAATATTTCTTGCTGATAGTGTGGTATTTAACTTGATCACATTTATTGTGAATTTTTGGTCTATGAGTATTTCGTCGCTGCTACCTGCCTAGCAACATTGACAGGACGTTTAGTTAGCTCTACTTTATGAACCAAGTTGATTAACATCATTTCATTCAAACGAATTCTTTCGTGCAACCATGTCGACTTATATATCTCAAACATGAACTATTTTTGCATTCATGAATTGTAATGTGTTTTTATTTTGGATTGATAATTGATGATGGTTGAATACTTATTGATTATTTATGAAATGCGTGTGATCTTCATTGACAAAAGACCTTAAATCAACATACTCGTACTTTAGACATCAGTGATGCTTTCCTTTAACATTTTGCCGGTATGGCTTCAGTATGCAAAGCATACCACATTTGAAATAACATGCGAAAAGCATACAAATAGATACAGAAATATACCAAAAAACATTTTGGTATGCATCCTTCGTATGTCATTGGTAATGAGCGATTTACAGTGCATGCCCGGGTTGAAAAAAACGAGATAATTTGTTTGACATAAGACAAGCCCATGATAAAAATTAGCCAAGTATTTGACTGGCTTTTGACTAATATCTATTAACATCTATCAAATTTATCAAAATAGTCAGATGTTTCTCATTTCTATCAAAAAGTTACCAAATTAGTCAATATGCGCGTCAAATGTTTATGAAATTAATACTGGTGTTTTTCATTTCTATTTAAGTTATCAAATTATTGATTATGTTTGCTAAACATTTATCCTAATTATCAAACGAATTCCGCACTTCTCATCAACCTCAACACTTCCAATGCTCATTATAAAACTACTAATTGCAGTTTAAAACAGCTTGCCATTTCTTAACTATGCCAACATTTAACATTAACACGAAATACAAAATACATTGTTGTTCAACGTCATGATGCCGCGAACTGTTCCAAGGATTAGCAGCTCATTATAGCATCGCTGCAAAACCATAACATTCGGAGACAGTGACAAAAATGTGCAAGAAATTACTCAAACAACTTACTTCTCATAAACATGTGCAAGCCTACAGACTGATATACAGGTTGTCTCAAAACGAAGGAAAAAAGTTTTTCGTAAAAATGACGCACTTAAAATTACGCTATTTCGAAGACAATTGCAGTTTTCGAATCTTCAGAAAATGAGGTTTTTTGTGATATACGATTTATTACTTAACAAAACAAAAATCACTTGATTTGAATGACTTTTAAAAAAGTAAGGTTTTAAGTCACAAAACGTCCTCAAAATGCCTTCCACCGGCTTGTAGCATCAAATCCACACGTCGTGGAAAAGAAGCAATGACGCTTCTTGGTCAAAGAAAGAAGGTTCGATGATGAATGAAGCATTGAATCCGATCCACACGCATAACTTTTCGGGATGAAGGGGCTTGGTTGGAAATTCTCTAGGCTTTTCCTCATTCCAGATCCAGCAATAATACCGACTGATAGCTCCATCGAGATGGAAGTAGGCTTCATCACTCCAGAAGATGTTAGGTAGGAGATCCTGGTTTCTCAAAAACCACTGTCCAAATTCAACTCGTTGATCAAAATCAGCTGGTTGTAAGTCATGAAGCAGCTGAAGTCGATAAGGTCGCATGCTTCAGAATTCGATGAACTGATGCAGATGGAATGCCGGTCTCATTTGATAGTCTTCTGACAGACGTCTTACCATCAGCACCACGAACTGTGCCTTCGACAGTCTCCTGACGTTCTTCCTCTAAAGACGACCTCCCATGACGCTGATTCAAGACAGTTCCAGTTTCTCCGAATTTCGAAACCAACTTTGATACCGCAGAACAAGTGCAAGGATCCCTGATTAAATTCCTTTCGCGTTTCAATTGTCTAATCGCGTTTGTCGGTGAATTCCCGTTGGCATAGTAACAGCGAATAAGATCAATTTTCATCTTGAGATCCATGACAAAGACAAATTCTTGGAACACGAAACGCTTTTCGTTGTGAATGATGAAAGCTGACAACAAGAATTGATCAGTCACGTCAGTCATTGATCGAGAGAGGCATGTGCAAAAGCTACGTCACAGCTGCAATCGACTGCAAGGATCGAAGGGAACAGAAATCATGCCCGCCTCATACAAAGACCATGTTTGAACCGTTGAAACGTTATTGACAAAAGGAAGAACAAAGCATGTTGATGCTATTGTGAAGATTTGATGCTACAAGCCGGTGGAAGGCATTTTGAGGACGTTTTGTGACTTAAAACCTTACTTTTTTAAAAGTCATTCAAATCAAGCGATCTTTGTTTTGTTAAGTAATAAATCGTATATCACAAAAAACCTCATTTTCTGAAGATTCGAAAACTGCAATTGTCTTCCAAATAGCGTAATTTTAAGTGCGTCATTTTTACGAAAAACTTTTTTCCTTCGTTTTGAGACAACCTGTATTTAGAATACGAAATTTGCATTAAGTCACTTTTGGATAACTGTAGGCTGTCGCAGACAGTTTAGGGGTGAGAAGATAACTGCGAAGATATAAAATATGTGAAATGTTAAAAATTCAACATGCACAAATGCAACAAAATACATGTAAGCATACAGCAAATACAATATGCACGAACTTTCAATGCGCGGCATTGTGAAACCCTTAAGTGAAACAGCTAATAATGACAAGTATTTCTA
The DNA here is from genome assembly GCA_907163375.1 of Prostheceraeus crozeri. Taxonomy (NCBI): domain Eukaryota; kingdom Metazoa; phylum Platyhelminthes; order Polycladida; family Euryleptidae; genus Prostheceraeus; species Prostheceraeus crozeri. The sequence goes on from CAJQUW010008354.1 coordinate 22,187, forward strand.
ATTTGAAATATTCTGTGAATTAAGTTGAATTTTGATAAAAAAATCAGAACCTTATGCTCTCATCATGTAGTTCTCATCAGATTTAAATCAAAATATTAATTTTTATAACTTGAATTGTATACATGCAGCATTAATAGAAGACCCAAGTTTGACCCGACACACAAGGTCCAATCTTGACTCACGTTTCACTGATGGTCTATATGAGTTATTCAAAGAATGAATAACAGATTTTTAAAAAAATGGATAAAGTCCACATCGCTCTGCACATGTCAAGTAATGAAAAACGATTTCTGCGAGATGTGCCATATGCGAGCGTGACATATGAGATGTTTCAAAGTGCAAGTGTTTCATTTGCGATCGTGAGTCACAATAGCGGATTGAAAAACGGGCACGCGCTTGCGTGTTTTGAATTATCAATACGCATATTCACGAATATTGATGAAAACATGTAATAAATTGACATGTAAAATTCAGTGTTATCAATAGGAACATGGACAGGTACATGTATAATTCAGTGTCATTGATAGGAACATGCATGACTTCTGTTTTACTGGATAGGTACATGTGTTTGGTACACTCGGTTGAGTACATTGTGTTTCGGAACGTCTATGAGCGAACTTGTGTGACTTGGTTCTGAGTACTTGGGTACGTACCGATAGACGTCCGTTGTTTGATTTTGAATGAGTTTGCTCAATTGCGACTATTGTGACCATTGTAATAATTATTGAAAATATGAAACCTTAATGTGCATTTATGATTTTGTTACTTCCCAATATCAAAACCAATTCCGGAATTATGTTTAAAGTGAAAAACAAGAGAATTACGATGTAAATATTATTTAAGATTGAAAAACATGTGAAGTGTAGAACCCCTTGTCCCGTAGGGGACTCTATTATCTTCAAAAAATCGTCGCTCCATTCCAAAAAATTTACATTGTTTGTAAACTCATGTTCTATTTGATGAAGCGGACACTTGACTGCTACTTTGTTGCGCCTTTGAAGTGCTGTTACGATTAATAGCCTCCAAAGGGCCAATTTGCAGCCACATGAGAGATGAATGACCATGTCCAATCGTCCACCCATGACTGTTTCACTTCCATTTTCAAAGAAGAAGAGTTTCGACATGCTTTTGGATAAGAAGTTGGAAATTATAATCTCTTGAGGAAACAAACTTTAAAGTTTGGTACAATGACATCTTTATATGTTAATAAACTTTAGGGAAGTTCGGTACCTCTCTGATTGGCTGTTAGGATTTCCTTTGTTTAAAAAGTACATAAGTCCGAGGTTTGTATCAATTCTTATCAAAGGTTCTAATCCTCAAGCCTAAGACAAGTTTCAACTTTGTAACTTATTTCTTTAACGATGGATCGTACCAATGCATAGAAGGAATCTCCGATCGAGAATGGTACTATGGATCGTGCCAATACACCTCCCCAATTTCCGATGGAGCGATCTACAACACCAGACGAGCCGGTGGTGTTCAGTGCAGCCCCTGCATCGCATGATGATAGTGACGTATCAATCGAGACGATGCGACAAATGAATAGAAAATCAATGAGAACGCCACTACATGGAAGGGTCACTGTCAAAGTGAAGAACGCGCCGAAGAAGTACCACAGCAAACGGGTCTTCATGCGAGTGGAGCCGAACGAGCGGAACCTCACAACCGCTCTCGAATTTTCCATCATCGACCTGGACACACCACGTCGCTGTCCTTGTGCCCCGAAGAAGACAAGGATCCATGTGCAAGTGGACTTGAAAAAAACTTGTACCATTTCCGGACATTGATGACATTTAGTGTATTTTTTAATCTCTTCATTTAATATTCATTTGTATATATGAACAGACTTGTTTTATCATTTCACAAATCGGTCTTCAATTAAGGTCTGAATGGTAAAGGGGAATAACTATCTACAATTAATGATGTTCAGTAACTGAATTGAAACAAAAAAATTAAATATGAAGACTTCAACTTCAAATAAAAAGGAACATATAACTTTTAAAGAGGCAGTTATGTTGTTAATTTTAAAATGCTTGTAGCAGTCCAGGATGATATCATACATGTGTCTTACTGGACACCATTAGAATGAGAATGAAAAGACCATTCGAATGATATAAGGTATGTACCCATTCGATGAAAAAATCTTGGTTGTATGCAAGTGTATGCAAAGAGAAAAATGAATTGCTTAAAATTTACTAAGTTTTTACACTAAATCTAGCCTGTTCTTTAAAGGAGTCTAGCCGTCTAGGATGATGTCATACATGTGTCATACAGGACACCATTAGAATAAGAAGGAAAAGACCATTCGAATGATATAAGGTATGTACAGTACATATTCGATGAAAACTGTTCGTTTTATGCAAGTGTATGCAACTGGAAAAATTCCAAGTTTTTTCAAGAAAATAACAAAGTTTGCAAGATTTTGATAATTTTCAAAGTTAAAGTTCTACAACCAAAAATGATCATAATACATAAAGCTACACACATGACCTTGACCCTTGACCTGACCATGATCTTTGACCTTCATACACTTCATACACGGCGGGGGGGCCTCAAAATTTCTCGGGCGCTTCGCGCACTCGAAAATTTATTTACCCATGGGGTCCGGGTGCCATAGCTACCTTTTTTCTTTCCTAACCCTAACCCTAACTCTAACCCTAAAACCTAGCCATAACCCTAACCCTTAACCCTAGCCCTAGTATTAAAATTTGATTATTCGAATTTTGGCGCGAAATTCGAATTTTCGAAGAAGTCTTTAAATTTGATTATTCGAATTTTGGCGCGAAATTCGAATTTTCGAAGAAGTCTTTAAATTTGATTATTCGAATTTTGGCTCGAAATTTGAATTTTCGAAATTTAGCGCTTAATTCAAATTTTAATATTCTATTCAAATTACACGTTTTATATCTTCAAATATAGATCATTATGACTATTAATAATAACATGTATATGAAAACAATATATCAGTCCATCATTTCATATTACTTTGAATTCACTCTACTGTTTACATGTAGAAATCTTTCAACACATATGATGGCACTTCCATTTCTAAGGTTAAAAATGAACCAGCTGTTCCAATTCTTGTTTGAGTTATTAACTTTGTTTAACTGTACTAATGCGATGATGTGATGTCATAAAGTCTTTGTTCATAGTTGCTTTGTCAATTTCATATATAAAGAACTTGCACACATCGGATTTTCACTCATTTTTGAATTATTCAGTGTCCATAGCAGACGTCGTTCTTCGTTCCTTCGTTCTCCGATTCATACTACAATTCTGAAGTAATTTTAATTGCCATGTTGTGCTACTTTATAGGATATTTGGGAGTAGAACATTATTAAGTTCTTATAGCCAAATAGCTCTAAATATAGGAGCTTGGGTTTTAGGATAGGAACACTTTATGTTACATTATGAACCATGTTTTTTTTATTTTCTTCCTATATTAAATCAACCAGAAGAGACATGACTGTATAAGTCTGAGTAAAAGTGCAATTGACATCCGTATTTTACACATTGTTTCTAAATAAAAAGATGCCTAGATAAAAATTCAATGTCATCTGCTAGCAGATGCATGAGATTCAAATTTGTTTAATTAAACGAATTGAGTAACGGCTGAAATTTCCGAAATCTCAGTTTCATTCCATTATACTTATTTCAAATTAAATAAATATAAATCAGCTGCTTCCATAAAATTCAAGCTTGTTTAATTAAACCAATTGAGAAGTGGTTGAAATTTTCGAAATCTTATTTTCATTCTATTATTATTTCGAAATTAACTAATGATTAATCAGCTGCTTCCAAATTCATGTCTTTTTATGAACAAACCCTTTCAAATGAAATTAAACTTTCGAATCTCAGTTTCTATTTCATCCATGAATTTATTTCTTCTTAAGATTTGTCAAATATTTTTTGTCAGTTTTTTATCCTCTACAGAAATGGTTCGACATGAAAGCATCGCACGGCAACGTCTCATCTTCCATTTCTGTGAGACTTGTCAACTGCCCGTTCGACATGCGAACAAAAGCGGGCACAAGGAATGCTCCTTCAGAGAGGACTGCACCTACCTCTACTGTCTCACTTGCAAGAGGTACGAAAGGAGCGATGCAAAGGCAAATAGTGACTCCGCGAAAGCCTTCATTGCCAAGCACACCCCTTGTGCTCAACAAGATGGAAGAAAGGGTATTAAATTAACCTCTAAAGTTGAGAAGAAAATGTTGGAGCGTCTTTTTGGAAAGGAGCGACCGACTGAAGGCATGCTTTCCCAGTTGGATGAACATGCTCCAAAGGATAAGCCTCAAAAGTCTCGAGTTCCTGGAAAGAAAGTTCCTCAGTCTCGGGAGTTCATCGATGAGACTTTTAGTGATTGCGAGGTGAGTGCCATCAATTCTACATGCACATGCTAGCTTCAACGGATAACTGGCTTACAGCAGAAAAATAAGAATACTACTTCATTATGTATGAAATGATTATATGTCGTTAAACATTTCAGGATAAGCTGATACCCCCACCGAAGAGAGCCAAGGTGTTGGTTCAGAAAAAACTGTTCGCTAAAGATGTAAGTATTTATTGACTAATTTAATTATTTCTGTACATAAAGTAAATCACCATTCCTTAAACATTTCAGAGTGAGCTATCTCGACCGACAAAGGCTAACGTGGATATAGTGGCTGAAAAGTTGCGAAATGTAAGCATTTCAGTAATTTATTAGTTCTCAATATGAAATTAAACATGAATTTTTCTACTTTCAGCTGTTTCCTAGTGTTCAAAGCTGCCCAAAAATTCCGCGCTTACCTTCACCGAGGAGCAGACTACCTTCGAGTCCCGTAAGTGTCATTACATAGGTCTCAGTCAACAATAACTGAAAATGCATCAAGTATTTTTAAGAACATACATACTTCGTCAATGAGTTGCAAACATGTCATCATATTTTTCGTTGCAGTCTATCTATCTCTGTCGCTGAAGAAGCATCAGAGAAGCTTCTTGTCTACGCCGGCGACAACAACGTCGGTAGAGGACAATGAGGAGAAACCGTACTCAATTCGCGAGTCATCGGATGACTCCTCAACATCGGAGGATTCGGACTCCTCATCCGATGATAAAGCCACTACTTCAGCGACTTCATCTCCAACGTCCTCTTCCGACGGAGATGATGATTCTGGGTACATGTAAGTATATGATTGGTTAGCTGCATGTGTATAGAATTGTTTTCATTAAAATTTATTTTGTAACTCACTTGATTATCAATATATTCGTCTACAATTGATTAATTCATCTTTCAGAATGATTCGGTGACTCTTAACAAGGAGAGTGGATCCGATCAAAAAACCGCAATCCAGCAGGAGGTAAGTGGAATTCACATTTGTATCTCATTAATGCCAAAAATGGTAAATAGATGACAAACAATTATTCCTTTCAATTACAGGACTCCGTGATGTTTGCATCTCAAGAGGAGATCTCATTCTCCAACATCCGGGCATCACCTAGCTGGAATGTCCGCCTACCACTGTCGCCGATGATGACATTGGCCCCAACGTCAGCAGCTCATATCCCAGTCGCAGCTCCTTCTCCTCCAACACCTCCTATCCCAGCCGCAGCTCCTTCCTCTCCAACACCTCCTATCCCAGCCGCAGTTCCTAAAGCTCCTCTCCCAGTGCGCGAGTACAACGTGGACCTCGACGCAACGACGGAGGAGGACATCGAGAGCAAGTTACGGCGTTGTCAAGAGCGACTGAAACAGTCCGAGGCTCGTGAGGCTCAGTTAATGGAGGAGAACAGAGGTTTGGTTGAGTCCTTACAAAACATAACTCAATCAAACCTCCTGTTGGCCTCACAAGTAACTAATAGCCAACGACATGATAAAGAGACCTTAGTCCACGTCGAGTGCAGCGACAACACCATACGTAGACTAAGACTGATGCGGATGGACGATTTGGGTGGCTGCAGTGAAAGCTGCAGCCACTTGAAACTGTATCACAGTGGCATCGTGAAATGCGTCAAGCTATAAGTTCTTTTTACTTTTGGAAAAAAAATAGATTACCATAAATTTTATGTTTTCTCTTTGCAACAGATCGGAACATATGGTATTGGCTGGTGATGACGCTGACGTCATTAGATGATAGATGTATATAAGGGCTTGCTAATTTCAATCCTCATCAATAATCATGGTTGTCTGTACCAAGTGTGGAAAAGTGTTCACTCTCATAGGCAATTTGCAACGTCATGAAAAATTTTGTAAGTTAGGAAAAACTTATCAATGTAGCAAGTGTACATATAAGCCGAATAGGATAGATAATCTTAAGAGGCATAAACGTGTATGCAATAATAAACCGAATGATAGCACAACAGAGTCAAATTCAAATAATCAAAATAGATCTACTTCTAAGCCAACAACCAACGCTTCAACTATCATACAACGCTTTATGCAATACTGATCTCGGTGTGGCAAAACGTATAACTCTATAAGTAGATTTCGACAGCATATGAATGTACCTAATACAAATAGTCAGATGAATATGCATAATAACTATGGAACTGTTAGTCTCAGCGAAAGCGCACCAATGACCATGCACATGTGTATGATATCACGCCAACAACATCTACTTTGGACATAACATCATTCTTAGAAAGCATGCGTTACATGTTAGGGAATTTAGTGTCTGAATTACTAAGGAGCTATCAATTGCGCGGTCGTCTGATTGCACAAATTCGTTATGTCCGTTCTAATCCTCAAGAAGAAGAAACTTTTCTCGCACACTTTACCTCATCATCCTCAAACTATATTTATGACTATGATGCTTGGTTTCAGGATCATCTAAATAGTCTGATAAATCATATTGAAGCCTTCACAAAAAAGGGTAGCAATTGGATTATAGATGATGTACAAAATATAGAGTTTAATGTGATAACAAGTCCAATACTGTCAGGGGGACAATCATTTCCTCTACCAAAGAAGTTAGAAAGCTCTAGACCTGTCATTAATGTTAATTCAAATGCAAATGATTGCTTCTTATATGCAGTTTTTTCAATATTGCATTATAATGAAGTACCTTATTCAAGGAATGAAGTAAAATCATATAGTAAGTGGACATCTGAGCTAAATATGGAAGGCATTTCCACACAAGCATCAATCAAAAATATTCCAAAACCTGAGAAAAATAATGGTATCAAAATTAACATTCACTTTTATGAAAATGGACTCAAAGGTGTTCGTTACAATAGTAACTTTACTGGTAGGCAAACGGTTAATATTTTGCTAATTCTAAACAATGGAGCAGCACACTATTGTGGAATTCCAAAACTGTCAAGATTGTATAGGAGAACTTTAAAAAGACATAAATACTTCTGCGAAAGATGCACTCAGTCATTCACACATAAGACAACACTAGAACGACACTTCCAGTTTTGCATTCGAGGAAAAGCACAAATAGAAAAAATGCCGTCAGATCTAAAAGTACTAACAAGTAGCATGTAATATCAACTAAGTCCTCCTTTAGTAATTTATGCAGATATAGAGTGCTACATCGATGATAAAATACATAAACCTGCGGCCATTGGAGCTTATCATGTCTGGCATAATGCCCTTCAATCGAAATTTGAAAACAAGTATTGCCTCTTTGAGGGAGAAAATTGCATTATTAGTTTCTTGCACCACTTAGAAACTATAGCCCAAGACTTGTATGACAACCAATGTACGACAACTAGGCAGCCAATGACACTGTCAGCGGATGAAAAAGCAAGCCATGAAATGCAGAATATTGCAACAAATGTAAATCGAAATTCAGCGATGAAGTCATAAAAGTTCGACGATCATATCGCCGGACGATATAGGCAAACATTATGTAGGAAATGCAATCTCTGGTTAAGACTTAACAGACGGGAGCTCCCAATATTTTTCCACAATTTTTAAAATTATGATAGTCACATCGTTTGCTATAAAGCGATTGGAAGAATGAAATCTTGGAAATTAGATGTTGTAGCAGCAACTGCTGAAAAATATATAACTTTATCCGCCAGTATCCCTGTAAATGAATACAAAGGGAAGACAGTATGCTTTAAACTAAAATTCTTGGACTCATCAATTTCCAAGTGCATCTTTGAGTGAATTAGCCAACGGCTTGCAAACTTATGAGCATGTAGAGACATTAAGGGTAGAATTTCCACAATTAAGTGATAATGTTTTATATCAGAAGGGAGTGTTTCCATATTCATACTTCAAAAACTTAAACACGTTGACGGAAGACTGTCTACCACCACAATTTGAATTCTATAATGACCTTACTCGTGAGGACTGTTCTGATAGTAAATATAAACACGCTAACAAGGCATGGATTGAATTTAATTGTAGCACATTTGGTGATCACATGCTGGCATATCTGAAGTTAGATTTTTTAATTGTTGGCAGACATATTTGAAGTGTTTAGAGCATTGAGTCAACGTGAGGATGAAGTCGATCCTGTACATTTTGTCAGTCTCCCACTTCTTAGCTTTACCTCAGCATTAAATTTCTCTTCCTATGATCCCCCACACTACGTACATACAAGATGAAAATATGTACAATCTATTTGAACGAGGAATTAGAGGGGATATGACTTTCACCAACATTCACCGAGCGCGTGCACGCATTGAAGAATTCGGAAATAATATACATGAAAGTCGACATTTGACCTACTTAGATGTTAATAAACTTTACGGTCCTTCACTCAGTAGGAATCTACCCCACTCAAATTTCAAATGGTTGAATGAAAGTGAATTAGATAATTTTTTAAATGAAGAAAATGTTCAAAATATAGATGATGATGGTGAAATCGGCTACATTTTTGATTTAGCTTTAGAGTATCCTGCAGCCATTCATGATGACACTGCCGATTTCCCATTACCTCCAGAAATGCAGATGATTGAAAAGAGAATGTTTTCACACTATATGAAAAATCTATATGAAAAAGGAAGACCAAATATACATTTTCTTCAATCAAGAAACTTCTGCTCCATCAATTTGATGGGAAAAATTATGTAGTCCAATACTCAATTTTAAAATTTTACTTGACCATGGGCATGAGAATCAAGAAGATTCATAATGGCATAAAATTCACACAAAAGCCTTGGTTAAAAACATACATTTATATGAACTCTCAAATGAGGGCTCAATCAAGCACTGACTTCGAAAAGTCATTCTACAAATTGAAAAATAATTCATTAAATAGTAAAACAATGGAAAATGTAAGGAGAAGGAAAAAATTAAAACTAGTCAACAATGAGAAACAAGTACTGAAATTGTCAAATCATCCTCTCTATGTTCAGCACAAAATATTTGATGAAGATCTGGTTGGTATGGAAATGTACAAACCTTCAATAGTTTTAAATAAATTAATATATGTTGGTCAAGCAGTACGTGACTATATTAAGTTGGAAATGTATCAATTATATTACAATGATCTAAAAGGATGTCCACTGATAAATTGAACGCGGCTTTGTGGAGGTGATATTGACAGTTTCTTCCTATGTTTATACACATCACCATCTGTCCGTCTGGAAGACGTACTTCTATACTTCGGTGAAACGTTTGACTCTTCAAACAATGACAGTCATCACCGACTATACTCAACTACAAACAAAGCTAGATTAGGTTGTTTTAAAGATGAGTGTGCTGGAAAGTTGCTTGAGGAAATGATCCTACTAAAACCGAAAATGTATTAAATGATATATCTAGACTCTGCGAATCATAGCATCAAACGTGCAAAAGGAATTCAGAGAGCAGCAGTTAAAAAATTGAAACATAATGACTATAGGAGTGTCTATTATAGTGAGAATGATACAACTGAAGACATGACAATTATAAATTCAAAAAATCACATAGTTAACACAAAATCATTTAGGAAGAGAAGTCTTTCACTTTGGGAGGATAAGCGCTGTTGGCTGGATAAGAATTTATCATTACCATATGGACACTACAGTCTAAGTTTTCCCCCACCTTCAAAGAGAAGGAGATGCCTTCCTGTCACAGGTGATGTAGAATAAGTCTAAATAAATGCAATACAATATTCCACTTGTAATAGATCTTGCGTTGCTACATCTTCCGACATGTAGCAACACTTACTAATGCATAAGTAGTCTTACTAAAATTGAAATTTCTACATCTTTCCGATATGTAGAAATGATTACTAATAAATAGGTAGTCCTAATGTAAATGGATATGTAAAAACTTTGTACTCAACATCATTCCGATATGTTGAGCTATTGAAATAACAAACTTAAGGCAAACATTAAACCTAAATTTGAAACATAGCTTTCGGAACATGCCTCATTACATTAGAACATGGAAACTTAGTGACGTTCAAAACGTTCACATAACAAATTCTAAAAGAGTAGCATTTCGTCATTCAATACCAAATAGTGTTCGAAAACATCGTGGCGTTTGCATTAGTATTGACGCATTGCCTTCACTCAAAGACTTCGCTGATCTCATTGGCAACCATAAGATTCGGATCAAGATTCCTCTCGATGACAAGGTATGGATAAAGTGTGATTCAAAAGTCAAACTATACGTCTACTCACCAAAGCGGGAAGATGTTGAATATCGATTTTTTCGTTTCAGTGACGTGACATTGGAAACCTTTACAAGGGAGATACTACCACAGATAACGTCATTCATTAAAGATGGAGGACATCAAACGGTTGGAAGTTGTAAATCGGATGTTAACTACAAAAGCAAACTCAAAACTCAATCTACAAGAGATCGAGAGGAATATACCCAACCGAAAACAATGGTTACTGATAAAACGCAAACTGAAGCCGACAATGAGCTTACATCTTGGAAGACCCTCAATGTTAACATGGAGGATTCAGAGGAAGGATAAATCTCTCACTATACTATTCTTTCCAAATGGAACAATCCAATGTATTGGAAGGGTCATGGAGGGGATCTCTCTTGGTGATTCATTATCTGATTGGAAAGTGAAGACAATGATCGTGTTATGTGAATTGCACTATCACTATGACTTCCGTAAAGTTACATCATCACATAATCTAACTTATGAAGTGGAGCTATTTCCAGCAGCTCAATTGACTGACTGGCAACTAACTGGTAAGTGATGTGCCTCCCATCATATGTGATTTGAAAAAATGTTTCATGAAAACCAAATTGTAGATTTTGTATATATGTGAATAGATAATGAAATATGAACATGTTTTTGTTTTCCTTATAAACCCTTGTTTTGGAAAAAGAGAGCAAGTTAATGATACAACACAAAACTTTATTTCCAAACTCTTTCGACATATTTAGTAAGAATTACATCACTTTTATCACAGTCTTTCGAAAATAGTTCTGAAGCACTTTTACAGCTATTTTTCAATGGTCTCTCGTTGACAAAATAGAGTACATAGCCACCGCACATTAGAGATGTATTACTTTGAAGTGAGAACGATGTCACTTTCCTAACAGTCCAGGAGAACCTGTTCATCCATAATGCGATATCATGTAAACTAGGTTGATTAAGAGAGTCAAAATATTCGGCCACTTTATAACGATTGATGTATACAGCAATCCAATGTTCTCCGGGAAAATTGTTGGTATCCGTATTGATGATAAGCGAACAAGGATAGAAAGGAATTGAATCAGGTAAATTATCTCTAGAAAAGACATTGAGAAATATTGTCTGGGAGTAGGGATGAGCTTTCCTTATTTTCCTCAAGATTTCTATGTTGCTTAAGTTACTCATCTCTGATAGCTGACAGTCACGTCTCTCATTCTTGCTATCTCAACTTTGCTATCATAGTTAGCGTAAATGATACAAGTAATTGTTTTCTTCAATGGTGACTCAAATGATACCTCCAGTCGTAGATTTCCAGGCTTTGTAACTCCTACGCTTTTACCACCTAGATCTGCATCTGCTGTGAGGTTGTACAGAATGAAGAAGTATCCATTCTTGTACATATCCATTGTAATTCCATTTGAATCATATGTATTAAACATGTTGAGGGTGGTGAAAGTAGAATCACATTCACGTGCGAATTTGCCATCTTTGAAATTAGGCTCATATGCTTTGCAAGATACAAATTTCCCATCCTGGTAGAGTGCTAGTTTGCTAACATTAAAGTGTTGGAAATTGAATGGATTCTTTTCAAAAGCACCAATGAATGCCTCATTTTCCACAAATGTGATATACACCGCCTTTGGCATTGCAGTGGGAAAAAGATTTCGGTAGGTATGTGAGGATGATCCCGCACCAATTGTGAAGTTTGTCAACACGCTGTGATTAACTGGATATATTGCATTGTTTTTCCTCAATCCTGTCGCATGCTCGTTGATGACTGACGGGTTCATTGTCACTCGCCTTACATTGAGCACGGCATTACTTATGTTGATTTGATTTGTAGCTCCAAAAGCCATTAGCGCGAACTCAGGATTTGCACGAATAAATTTTATTTGCATTTTAACCTGTGATAGCAGATATCTAGATTGACGAAGGAAATCAAGATAGACAGGTCCTTTCAAGTATAATTCCTTTGAATCCGCTGTTAAATCCATTCGTCTTTTTAACCCTGTATTTGAGACATTAAAATTCCCTTGCTGATCATTACACCACCCAGAAACTTGTAAGTGTGACTGTTTTGCTTGCTTTTGAAATTGCGTCATTGTATGTATGCATGCTCCATATGGATATGCTCGATATCCTCCTTCAATCTGTTTGTCATTCAATATTATATACACATATGAGAACAGACTGGCAATAGGAAGATTTGCCAATCCCACTTCATCCTTGGATGAATCAATATTTGTGCCATCAGTCTTCTTAATTTGTATACACAACTCTAAATCAATGGATTGACAGTCAATATAATCTTTAGGATTAGCAGGTATATCAAACTGAATAGGCTGTTGGTTACCATCGATATTTGTTGTGGGGACTATGTCTACAATTGTTGAGGAGATGATGTCTGTTTGATGAGGGGGGAGAATCGAAGAAACACAAAGCCGAATTGAGACTCTGCATCGTATTAGCTCTACAAATATGTTGCCTTCCTTCGTTTTGACTTGTTTCTAGTCGCTGTGGAATTTCGTTTGCGCTTTCTTGTTTTCACTTGACGTCTAGATTTAGAACGTGCTGCTCTAGTCAGGTTTTTACTTTTCCTGCGTCTTTGCTTAGCAACTCGACCGGATTCAATTTGTCTTGACTTCCTACGCTTCTTCCGAACTGTACGTCTCGTCTTTGTTAAATCATCTAATGCATCTATGGCAGATTGCTGCGCGCGCATTTTCATAGATTCACCGATATCCTCACCTTGAAGCGCATCAGCTGCAACATTTGCACCAAAAGCTAAAGCCCTGCTTCCAACACGCTTCATGATTGGTACGCTATACTTTTTGAGCGTTGGAAGAACCATACGTCCTAGTGCCTCCTCCAACTTGTCGTCTACCTCCAAAAAACACGGGATGACCACTCTGATATGATGGACTACTGTAAATGCCTGTCATTATGACCATTGAATAACTATAGAAGTCACAATAGCGTAAAGCCTTATTCTCGTGACCTAATATGTAGGGTCAAAACAGTAACACCACCACAGAACGGTACTACTTCTCTTGCGTCATCATGAATTGATATGTCAATTCTATTGATGTAATTTCGGCTGATTGGTAGATACATTGTGTTAAAAAATTCTCGATTGATTAGTTGCTTCCTTACGGATGAGAGAGGAAATGTGCGCAGAAGTGGGGTCTCAATGTCGCCAACCCATGTATATTCAATAATGTTACAATAGACGTATAAGTTACTTATATCCCGCTCTATAGTGATGGGGCTGTATCGCCTATTGATGTGCCTTCATAAATAGTTGATTTTGAGAATCCTAATGTGGTCGCTAACAAGCTATCGAGCTTGACAAAATAGTTCTTCCCCACCTTTAGAACCATGCGCTTTTTATGTGGCTCATAGGAAAAGCAATATTCATTTGCGTCGAGGTAATCTACACCCAACTCATTTAACTTTGTAAACAATTCAGATAGTGTTTTCAAGCTTTCAATGTTCAAATTACCTCTTTTTACAAGTTCACTGGAAGTACACAAATCATCGCCCAATATGTCTTCGCTGTATACGTGGATATCCCATGAAACCTTTGTTGATGCTTTGAGTTTAGAAGAGGACAATTGAACCTTGAATGTATCATTTAATTCTGTCAACCAAGGTGCGCTTTCAAGGCCCTTAAACATCCCAGTCATTTCTGATCCGATTTCAATAACAGCGGAATCAGACTTTTCCAATGGTGTCTTTTTAGTAAAAAAAAGAAATTCTGCCTCCGTTTCAACAGTAAATAAAGTTACTTTCTCTTTCTTATATTCACAAGTCATTAACGTTTCTGGCACTGATCCTTGAAACTTTCTTGCAAAGTCTTCAACACTTCTAATGACCTCAAATTGATTTTTTTCTCGGATGCTCCTTTCTTGTAATGCATACAATGGCACAATTCTACATTGAAAATCAGTAACTTTCCTCTCCGAATTCCATCCGCGTCCATTGTAGAAATATCTTGATGAGAAAGTTGTTCTGGAATACCCCAAAGTATGACTCAAATCCTTACCTAATACAAGAAGAACATTCTTCCCTTCCTTCATCACTTTTGTTGACCCCTTTATAACTGGTTTGTGGAATTTATTCAAAGTCAGCTTGAAGAGATCATTTATTCGTTAAAACATTCTACCGATTTCCTTTTCTGTATCTTGCAAGCTCATTGTGGGAACCTTAGAATCAAAAGTTGACGTTGCAAATGCCTTTTGAATTTTAATCATGTTTTGGACAGATGGTAAAGATGTTGAAAAAGGATGTAAAGTTAGATGATGAAAAGCCCATGTACCATGTAGACTATTGTGAAATATGCGAAAACAATCATCCTTCTCTCTTACTTCTTTATGTAATTCAAAATAATTGTTTTTTAGCAAACTGATATAATTGTAACAAGTAATTTCAGTTAGAGCAACTTCATGGGGTCCATGCAGAGTAATTGGATTAGCGAATTCAACAGAGTATAGAGATGGTTTGTTACTTGGGAATATCTTGGGGTTGCTATTGCTTGGAAGAATGATGTTGAAGTTAGTAGACATGTTGAACTCAGATATGGAAGAAGTCACATGATATATTAGCTTAAAAGTTACGAGTGTCTCCCACCTCCACATTTTGTAGATCCTGGTGCGTTATCCAGCAATTGAATGAATCAGGATACCCTTTTCATTTAACTAGATATTTCCTTTGATTGCCATGACCTTTCTTCCTAAATTTTTGTCAATCACATACACGTCTTCACTTCTGTCTACTGCTTGCAATTCATTGGAGTAAAATGTTCCTTCAATTGGATTGCCATGGTAATCTATTAATTTATACATGGTGGGTCTAAATTTTCTATTTACTTCATCTACAAAAAACTCTTCTTCAGTACAATTAGGTAGATACCCCTTCTGAAATGTAGACTTAAGCTTCTTTGAAATCCGAAATCTATCACCAACATTAATTTTCCTTTCATTGGAAATGTTTTTCGCTTTCTTATCATACAATCGAAGCCATACATCCATCGCATTATCTGGGGTAGCATCAACTGGTCTCATCTTAATAATATGATGGTAGCTTTCATTGTAATTCTTAACAAATTTCTGCAACTCACCTACCCAAACATGTGTATTTTTTGTAGTGAAATAGCGCCATATTTTTGTCTTCAGTGTGCGATTGAACCTCTCAACCATGGCAGCTTTATAAGCACTTTTGACACTAAACAATTCCACATTATGACTTTTAAGGAGACTTCCAACATGAGAGTTTTCGAATTCCTTCCCTTGATCGGTCTGTATTCTTTGCGGAACACGCCCCTCATCGAAAATGCTCTGAAAAGCCGCTTCAACTTCTGGTCCTCGTTTAGATTTCAGCGCACGTGCCCAAGCATGGCGAGATAAAATATCTATTTAAGATGTACTTATAGCAATCATTGTTCTGTGATATCTGTTACATGTCAGCCAAGTCCGCTTGCTATTGACTATCTACATTGTTAACAACAGATTTTCTCGCTGGAAAGCGCTTTCTCGCATTTTTGTGAAGAGTGTAAGTCGGTTGACTCCTTAACCACATCTTGACTTTCTCTATTCCCACACTTGATGTACGAGCTAGAACCTCCGGACGACTGAAAGTTGCGGGGTGATTTAAGTCGTAATAAATCTTTCTGAGTTTCACTGCTGTACTCATCGTCTTTGCTCTGATTTGCACGCGTATTACTCGCACAGAAACTGCTAACACAATTGATATCAACCTCTATGCCCTCTTCTCCTTTACCTTCGAGCGCAGATTTCAAACAACAGCAAAATGTTTGTAACGACATGATATGAGAGAACCAAGGCTTAATTCATATTTGCTTAATATTTAATATACTCCTTCCCAACACGCATTGAGCGCCTAGTAGCTCTTTTTGGTTGATGATCATCGGGATCATGAAGTTCTCGCTTGACCGCTATCGTGGGTGTTTAAATTTTGATCCATCTTGTAAGTGACCCTTATCCAAATCATTCACAGTCGGTCCTCCAATAATATTGTGAGGTACATTTTGATCAGATAAAATTTTCTGAAAATATGACCACGCTTGTGGTGCACCTAGTTTTTGCCTTACATCTCTGACGGCATATTGTAGAAGGTCATCTATGTGACTATTTCTAATAACATCACCAGTTGTTTCATCTATTATCTCCGCTCTCTCATTGAACTTCACATGTGGATCAATGAAGTCAAATAATCGCTCAGCGCGCACACGGGTGATGACGGGTGTGGTCGGGGTGCTGACAAGGTTATAAATCGTCGCAACTTGTCACGAATCTGTCGCCTCTCATCAATGTTTTCAGCTGCTAACTGCATTCGCCGATAAGGATCCTTAATCTTCTGAACTTCCATGTCCTTTTGTGTTAGTTCCTTAAGTTGATTCGTAATATGTTGATCTATATTTTTGACTTCCAGTGCACTTTGTAATGTAGTCAACTGTACATACTCCTCTTGAGGAATGACTACCATCTTTGAAGACGCCATGTTTGAAAATAATAAGGCAACAATGTACATTGCTTAAAACTAACTGTGAACCGAGAAAACTGTCATTGGTTCAGCGGAATTACGTATGATATTAGTTCGAAACCGAAGTCGTTCCGGAAATTCCTGGGCTAGATCAATAAATAGATAGCCATGTGGTTTCTTTGTTACATCTTCATATATTTTCGAAAGTACTTTAGGTTGTTGAGGTAATATTTGTCTACTGAGATGATGTATCTGACTGCTATCTCTTGGATTTTTAAATATTGCCAAATAATGTGTATTCAAACTTCTAGTTCTTTGATCTTTGCCTCCATCGAAGATGTTTTGGGTGATGTAGATAATAAAAGCTTCCCTATGATGTGCAGTTTGAATGAACATTTCAGTTACATCCTTTGAAGATTTGCTTTCACGTAATAGATCATCTACTACTAGTAAATCACATGCTTTGATATCCTCAGTTAATGGCAACCCTTGTTTCACCTCATAACCTTTCTGGCAAAGTGCAGAAATGGTTGAAATATTCCATAACACCATTTGAGTCTCTTAATTTCCTTGTTAAGCATTTCATTTCTATATTGTAGCAATTGAGTTA
The DNA here is from genome assembly GCA_907163375.1 of Prostheceraeus crozeri. NCBI lineage: Eukaryota > Metazoa > Platyhelminthes > Polycladida > Euryleptidae > Prostheceraeus > Prostheceraeus crozeri. The sequence goes on from CAJQUW010008354.1 coordinate 39,827, forward strand.
CAAATGTAGTTTTACCGGACTGACTTGGTCCAGCGACACACATTGTGCGATCAGTGAATAGACGAAAATCTGTCATCTTATAATTCCATTAACATTAAACTCATCATCCCGCTAATTTTGCTTAGAACAACAAAACAGACACATGTTCCAGATCACGTTTATTTACATTCAGAATAGAAACTTTCAATTTACATTTACAAATTAAAACATTTGTGTTTCCTCATCACAATCAGGATTATAGAAAGTTTTCCTTACCTTATTGGTAATGAGGTAATATACCTTATTATAGCAAGTTTCCGCCCTTGCTTTTTGCTCTCTTCCTTCCCATCACTTGAAGCAGTCTTATCAATGTTAATTAAGCATTCATCAATTGGTAGTGGTTCATAGACTAGTTGAAGAACCTTCATTTGTAAAGATGCGACTTTACCAGTCGAACCATGTGAGCCAATATAAAGTCCGGTAACGTGCACTAAGCCCATATAGCGACCCCGTTTGAGATACTCACATTCCATCGCGTTTTTAAAGAGATCGAATGCTTGAAAATGATCCGATAATTTTAAAAACAGTGTATCGAATTCCGGCAATTCCTTGTAACCAACTCCCTCCTTTAATGTCTTTCTCCAATGAGTGGGAGCACTTTCAGGCAGCTCAACACATTCTTTCGCGAAAGAGTCAATAGTTTTAAGAATCACCTGTTGCCATTTTGGAAAAGTCACTCGCATTTGTCTCATATTTCTATACCCTGATGTAGACATGCCATTACTGTGGAAAAATGGAACTTGAAGATAAAAGCCATCATCGCCATAATTCAAGGTTTGAAAGTAGAATGTATTTCCAATCCCTTGCACCTTTCGCGTCGGACGAAGCTTCAAGAGATCTTGCTCAAAAGCGTCACCTTCCTCTCTGATTGTATACATTTTCTGAGTCATGTTTCAACAAGTACTAATTCGGAGCTTTCAACCAGCGCAAATGAATTGTCACTTGAAAGTGAGAAAATATCATTAAAGCGTCTTCCTTATATACACCTATATATGATTCATCGATCAAAGTGATGACGTGTCACTTTATGATTCGTTAACGTTATATTAACATTGCAGCAGTTGCTGCAATCCTTCCAAGCGGACTATTAATTACACCATTAATACTGTTTCCAATATCATTTAACATACTTAGAAACCCACCACCACCGCGCTGAATTAAGTTTCGCCTTTTCTTATCACTGCTCCTTGGATTTGAAAACTTTTTTATGCTAATCAAAGAGCCAGCATTCAATAGAGGCTTGTAAATAGGTAGACATTTGTGTATTGCAAAAGCTAAATCACGAATGAAATCATCACTTGAATTTTGAATCAATTTACACTTCTTCTTATTATCATGTATCCTGTTTAACTTTCGCAACGCCTTTTTAAACTGACTTGAAGGTTTGAAGGAGCGATTCGATTGACGAGAAGATGCCTTCCGTTTTACAGACATTTTTATTCCAATATGAAAATAGATAATACAATTACAATTTTTGCTTAGTACCTACAACATTATACACAAAAGTTTACAAGCATTCACATATCACGCAGAGTTTGGTGCTGGTACTTATAAAATTATACAAAACACTTAACAAGTTGAAGAAGGAAACTGATATACACTCACATCGGCTAGAGTCTGATTTGTGGCAGTTATGAACTGCTCAATGTCTTTCATTGGATGCTTTGAAATAGGACAGTACATACAGCAGGGCTTTGAATGGAAAGTCTTTAGTATATTGGCATAGTATGCCCGCAAACTGATCACCTCAGAATGTCCTTGAGCAGCCACATTGATGCTTATTGATGGCGGTCTAGTGAACAAGTCCAATTTGCATTTCTCACCCTTCTCGTCAAAGTAGCTGGAGGTGATAATGTCATGGAGACATGTGTTGTGTTTCCGTAAGATACTGCTGCAGCAGCAGCGAGAGTATCCGGTACAGTCTCAGTTTGAGCTAGTGGGCGAAATACTTCATTGAGCCAAAATCTTGCAACTCGTGTAAGAGCGCTGTTCACGACTCTCATCAACATTCTCTGTACCACAACGTCCTCTTCGCAGCGGAAATACTTAACTATTTCCTCCATCAAATCCACCAAATCCGCTTTATAGCCAGTTATATTTACGGCAGAATAGATTATATTGCCGGTGAAGAGTTGACTTCGGTAAATTTTTGAAATGGGAATGTTGGTAGTGAACGACACGCTGATTGACATTGTATTAGCCTCAAATTGTGCTTGAAATAGAACGGTACAATGTCCTCCTTATATAGAAAAGCCACACAAAGACACAATAGTGACCAATCACAGACGTGCATGATGACTCATCATGCGCGATATGCAGTGACTGTTGAAAATAGTTCTTGATCACAAAGGGGACAAGATGAAGTTTCAAAGGGTACATAGCATGTAGAACACATAACGCTATGAGAACATGATAAAAAGAAAAGGGATCGCTCCCGTTCAAAACACTTAACGCAGTTCTGTTCACATAATAATTTTAATGTCTCTTCTTCTAATTTCCTTCTGAAGTCACTTTTATTGGGAGAACTTTTTATTAAAACACTGTCAAATGTCTCCTTCTTTCCATATCGTTCCAATTTCATCCTTCTAATTTCACTATCATTGCAGTGTAGCATGGAGAAATCCTCTATCCACCTACGATCCAAATTGTGATTCATAGCATGCTCATCTAGATCCATTAGTCGATCAACTAAATCACCAGCGTTGATATTTTCACTGAGATTTGTTACAGCTTCTATAGCTTTGAACGAATATCCAAGGTCTCTTGCGACAACCCAGGACGTTGGGATACTAGTCATCAATATGTACCGGGTATGCCATCAAACAACTATCTCATATTTATAGCTTATTTTGTCTACGTATAAGGGAAAATCAATGTGACTGTCATCTTGATTACAATGGTTGCAATAGTCACAATAGTCGCAATTGAGCAAACTCATTCAAAATCAAACAACGGACGTCTATCGGTACGTACCCAAGTACTCAGAACCAAGTCACACAAGTTCGCTCATAGACGTTCCGAAACACAATGTACTCAACCGAGTGTACCAAACACATGTACCTATCCAGTAAAACAGAAGTCATGCATGTTCCTATAAATAACACTGAATTATACATGTACCTGTCCATGTTCCTATTGATAACACTGAATTTTACATGTACCCATCCATGTACCTATCCCTCTCATAGTAGGGCACAGTTTTCACTACTCCCTGCACTTGCTAGGCCTATTTAATTATGTACATCAAAAGTCGGTGGCTATGGAGACAAGTATGTAGGCCTATAACTAGGCCTACTCATGCAAAATCTCTATGCTGCCTCATCACAAGTAAATGAATTGTCAAAAGTTAGGTTTTGTACAGCGGGCAGCTGGTGATCGATGCTGAACTAGCGACGCATGCGAACCATGCAGCTTACTTTTGAAAATGAAAACATTGATCACATTTTGTGTGAATCAAGTGTCCAAATATAATTTGCAACTGATGCAGATGGTTGCCAACTTACAACAAGACGAGTCAAGGCCTTTCAATTGAAAATCATGGGACGATCTGAAAAATCCGATTGCGTTCCTACTCTGGGTCAGCCGTGTTAGCGATGTGTCGAGTATTATATCGTTAATTCGAAATTTACCAGAATACTTGTTGTCGAAATTCACTGCCGGTGGAAGATGAATTCCTAGAAAAGTTGTGTCAGCTGATTTACTGGAATTGACTCACGCAGATATCGCTTTGTCTGTGTGTCAGTACTAAGTACTTTTCTTATCTGTCTGCATGTCTGAATGAAAGTATTCAGCTGATTGAATCATTCGCATTTCACTATCCTGTTTATTGGACAGTGTTGTTAGCAGGTTCTGCTCGTGTGTCATGGGGTAAGTTAAAAAATCATAGGCCTTATAAATTTCTACTCCAAAGCAACGCAGATATTCGATTATTTTCTGGAGGAGGATGTGAAAGTAGAGATTTGAGCACTCTTATGATGATAATTTCGTGCGTGGTAAGAATGTACATCAATAAGTGTATTAGACAGTGATAGACAATCAATCACGTGGTTTAGGTAATTTGACGCAATAGGACTCTGAAATAGATAACACGCAGTCAGTAAAAACTAGAATTTAATGAATAATCAATTATTATCTACTTAATAATGCTAATTGCGCATCTCTGATCACACGAGGCTTTGAGAATGTTTTTTTCAATTTTTACTTTGCCGTCATATCTTTTATCATTTTGGTATCCAGTCTGATACATGTATTTTTTGCCATGCAACTGAAAACCTGGTATGAAATCATCTTCATCAATAGTGGGATTGAATGAACGCTTAAGGTTTCGATTGGCCATTCCTGGATGAAATTGATTGTAAATATTTGCCACTGGCTTTCACGGGAATAAAAAGATTTTTATTCTTTAACGAGAGTGACAGAATAGCATTTATGCATAGTAGTTAAACGAAATTTCAAAGTGATGTAACATGAGAATATAGACATAGATACATAGAATACAGACATAGAATACGGTCGAAAATATGCATAAAATCATCTATCATGGAATTCAGCATATACAAGTCGTAGACTTCTAAATTTCTCTGGACAGATAGGTTGAAATCGGCTTCCTACGTGATCAGGCCAGCAATCCTAAATTAGACTGGCTTACAAATAGACTGTCATCAAGCGTTATCAAATTTTTGCCAGCATAGTATATTTATGGGATCTTATGGGTTATCTCCCCACCACGTTTGCCAAATTTGTCTAAAATCTGTTAAAATGAATCATTCGTTACAAAACTTCAGAGACATTTATTTGAATGTATTTTCTACCTACATACAAAACTTTATGTAAATCGGACAAGTACTTTTTGAATTAGAAACGATAGCGTAAAGTGTAGCGATGTCAGCTGCTTGATCTGACTTCGCCTGACCTCATCGCCGGATCAGAAGGCACTTGATGTCAACAAAGCTGATTCCTGACAACTCCTGAAGTGCTGATGACCAGGCCACATTCCTTACACTAACATTTTCAGCTTAAGAAAGGTGTGGCAAGGTAATGGCCGAGGGAAGATTTCAAAGTTCAGCGGATGAGACGAAAAGGGATGGAGAACAATGCACACACGAGCAACAACAATGCGTCGAACTGACGAGGTCGGATTAATTAAGGCATTGACATCGCTATACTTCACGTTATCGTCTCTAATGCAAAAAGTGCTTGTCTGATCTGCATAGATTTTTGTATGTGGGTAGGAAATACATTCAAATACGTGTCTCTACAGTTTTGTGACAATTTATTCATTTTGCAGATTTAAGACAAATTTGAAAACGTGGGGAGATAACCCATAAGTGCCTATACGAGTATATGCACATTAGGAGCTAGGATGGATGGGCCTACCTGCTTATGCGTTGGACTCATGTCCTACACCTCCGCGTTTTTCCTTATTGTGCTAATTTTCTTCTCACAATTTTCTCAGGACTGAAGTATCCGAGATTTATGAGGAAACTCTTGCACATGCTGTTAAAAAGTTTCATTGAAATTTCGGAAGCCTGAAACGTATTGCCAATAAGTAATCGGAAAAATCATCAAGAGCCATCAAACATTCATCGATGTTCTAAACACTGACTTTTCATTTTTTAAAACAGGAGACTAGTTTCTCAGAGAACTTTTCAGTTTGATCTCATAGGATACCCTCCAACAAAGAATGTATAGTTGAAGCACATATTCTTTTGGTAGAGAAGACCCCCTCATGATTAATTTTATTCAAATTGAATTCAAATCTTGCTCACCTATCTGTCCAGAGAAATTTAGAAGTCTGTGTACAAGGTTTATCAAAGAAATCTAATCAAAGGGAAATGTATAGAAATAATCAAAAATATCCACCGTAGAAATTAGACAATACGAAAAGCGGACGGTGCTCAAGCAAGCTACGATAAAAAAAGGGGAGCAAGACTTCACTAACACAACCATTTACTAAATTAAACGTGTTTTGAATGTAAAGGGCTTCAAGTGATCTTCGCTTTGCACTGTTTCTTTCATAGCACGATATTTTCCATTAAGATGCCATCTTTGGATTGATGTCATGAAATTCACTCATGTGTTAGTTAAAATGCGGATGATGTGTTGTTGAAGTGCTCATTAATTCCAGATCTTATAGTTCGAGATGTTTCACCAATATACACTAATACACTTTGTGACATATTTTGCATTCAATGTGATAAATAGCAAACTTCTTATAACATAAACCTTTTACAACAGCCGTCAAACAAGAAAGACAATTAGATGGATATTCACGCTTTCTTCTAAATTGCATTCCTAAATTATATTCAGTCTCAAAAATTATACGAACTTCATCAATTACATCTGTTCTTCTGGCAAGTTGGTATATCTGTCTACGACTTTCTTCACCGTAATAGGGTATTTTTATGAAGGGACGTGAAGATCACTTGAACCATTTGCATTCAAAACACTTTTAATTGGAAAATGGTTGTGTTGGTGAAGTTTTGCTCCCCTTTTTATCTTAGTTTGCTTGAGCACTGTTCGCTTTTCGTGTTGTCTAATTTCTGCGGTGTATATTTTTTCATTATTTCTTTACATTTCCCTTTGATTAGATTTCTTTGATTAACCTTGTATGCTGTGTTCCCTGATAGATGATCTTCTGTATATTTTCGATATCGCATTCTATGTCTGTATTCTATGTATCTATGTCCCATAGCCTGTCTATGCCCTTAATGTATTTCCGATGACCATAGAAATGAACAATGTGTCATTATTATGTAGATTTTGCATGTAACAATGCAGAATTTCAAGTGCGCGCAAGCGCACTAAAAATTCTGCATTGTTACATAGCAAAATCTACGTAATAATTATATTGTCCTAAGCTGTATTTCTATGGGAAAATACCGTGAAACAATGCAGAAAAAAGCGTGTTTGCTATGTCCTTTTTGCTATGTTTGACAAGAAGGTTATTTGAGTCTTAGATATATTCATGTCAATAATATTCAATGAGAAAATATCGTGTTTTTTCAGCGCATTGATATGATAAGTTTTGGGGAACTATCATGGAAAAGCTTAGGACAATACCATAGAAAGGCATAGAAAGTCTTCTATGCCGATAACTGAGATTTGCGATGTATGACATAAGAAAATCTATGATATCGTTATTATATCGTTGCCTCAAGATAGACAAATGCATGTATATCTGCAAAAATGATGTCTATGTATGCTATGCAATATTACTTTTTGTACATCACTTTTTTGTGCATCTCTATTCTTAAAATGTGGATCATTCACGTCCTCTCTGTGTGTAACACCATTTCCATGACAAGAAGACAGTGATTGTTAAAACACAGATATACACTGTCATAATTATTTTCACGAAGATTAAGAAGTCAACTTTTCAGTACGAGGAGAGATATCGTTGTCGAGAGAGCGTAGCGATCGAGACGATGATGTCGCTGAGAGTACTGAAAAGGACGTTTTAATCGAGTGAAGGTAATTTATTTCTATGCACGTATCTCCGTCTGGAATGTGTTAGATATCGTAGCGTCCTATTTGCCGCCTATACCATTGAGATTATGAAGTCTATGGTTATGCTTAGAAACACGAAATATTTCTATTCATGAGCTGAGAATAGACATAACATTTCAAAAGAAGACTTTTTGAACTTAAATCTGATCAGCATTATACTCGCACTTTGGTGTTCAGCATTTGTCACAGTCTATTAGACAAACAAGTGAAAATGAAGAGAACAGCAGAAGCGATCACAAAAGAAATAACACCACAGGCTACTTGCAAAAGATAAGAAGACAGATGGAAACAGTTTAGCGAAAATTGTCAACTATGTGAGAGACAACTAAAAGATATTTTACAATTTTCTGATTACTTGAGAAAAGAAAGGAAGTACGCCTCGAGTACTTTATGAACAGTGTACTCAGTGTTGAAAAATAGGTTGCAATTGCTCTTTGGAGAAAAGCTTCAAATGTATTTTTCCATGCTTTACATAGAGAAAATGAATTCATGGCGTAATATTCTTTGTAGCATAAAAAATCACCATTAACTGCAAAGTATTGACCGCAAGGACTGCAAAGTTGACCAGGGACTGATAAGTGATGGTCATGCGCTCTGAGGGCTATGGTAATATCAACTTTTCAACACATGCATGGAAATAAAATATGAGTTCGAAAGTCATTATAATCACTTTGTTGATGTACATGTACGTGTGATATCTGTTGTTTTCTGTCATAGCCTGAATTATGATTATTATTTCATATCTTGCAAACATCACAGATTGTTTACGGCTATGGGACATACCAAATGTGCCATAGCGCTTAAGCGACGTGATCTAGATGTGCCTCAGCCTGCGGCCTCGTCTGACATTTGTCTTGTTACTTCATCGCTATGGTACATTCGGTTAATGTATCGATGTCTATATTCTCATGTTACATCATTTTGAAGACTGCTATGCATAACTAATATTTCGTCACTCTCGTTGAAGAGTCACGAAACGTTGAGTAAAAAAATCTCTTTATTTCTGCGAAAGCCACTGGCAAATATTTATAATGAATGAACGCAATCAGTTTCAATTCGCAACAGCAATGGACATTTGACACTTATTTTTCGTGCAACTATTTCAATAAAGACATTGCGAGAACTCCTCATGCCCATAAAAGATGGAAGAATATTCTCGGTACACAACCTATCAAATATCGATAAGCAAAAAATCGATGCACAAAAGACAAAATCAAAGGACAATATCAATAAATGCGGTGTAATTGCGCATATCGAGATCATGAATTACTGGTTCTGGGAAGAATTTACTGCTACAGAAAGCTCCCGAACAATTTCTGCAATTCATTCTTTTTGATATTGAATTTGCAATATAACCAGATGCATAAACTACTACATACAGTCATGGAAGAAATATAGTACCCGATAAGTTGCAACACATTGTTGGCAGCAATCGATGCTAATAACCACAAATCAACATTCGCCAGTGTTCTATTATGATCTAAACGAACGAATGCAATCATGCTGATGCTGCAGACAGTCCATAAATATCTGCTGATTTGAGATAACACTACACAAAGAAACCAACATGATGTTAATAAAATGGTTTGGAAGTGTCACTTAGATCGCTGTCAGCTATGGCTTCGCGCGGTACCGACTTAACTGAGATTATGAAAGGTCAAACTCATGCATTTTGGACTTATGCATTCTCTTCAAAACCTAAAATATCCGAGTGCTTGAGCATTTCAAAACACACGGTCAAAAAGTATCTTCAGAGATTGTCTGTCGATGGACAGGCTGAAGGAAGCAACCGAGGTGCTTGTGGGCGGAAGAAAGTGACAAGTGACCGAGAAGATAAAAAGATTGTCAGGATGTCTTCAGTAAATCCTTTCATGTCTGCCAGAGAAATAAAGCAGGACTCGCATCTTGAATGTGACGGAAGAACAGTTTTGAATCGGTTGCGAGATGCTGGTCTCAAGTCCTTTGCACCGGCAAGGAAGACTCTACTAACTGAAGACCATTAAGATTGCACACTTGAATGGGCTCGGCAAAAATCCAAGACATGAGCTCTAGAAGGTGGAAGACAGTTGTGTTTTCTGATGAATCGCGATTCTGACAATCCCGCGTGCAGCATGTTCGAAGACCCTTCGCATGCCGATGCTCGGAACCCTATGTTTGCAGCGTCCCCAATAGGTCTGTGGCTCATGCAATGGTACGGGGAGCATTTTCTGTAAACGGCTTCACGGATTTAGTCAGAATCGAAACCCACATTGATTCTGAACAGCATACTAATATTCTTGCAGAGCACCTCGTGCCGGAGACATCACAAGATTTTAATATTGTTAATATTGTACTTCTATCACTATCATGATGTTCATTTATCGGAGTAATAATAGGTATGTGAAAATGACGCAGGAACAAGTCTTGAGTTTTCATTTTTTCACCGGGTACTATATTTTTTCCATGACTGTATAAGTTGGTAATCTCGATGTTGTAAGATATTGGAGAATCTTTTATATCATCATAAAGAAAATCAAAATTATCTTGATTTTCATTTTCTGATTCATTATGATTAGTAAAAGAAGGAAAATCACCGACTGAGATGTTATTGAATTTAAGTAGCGATAGTATGCGAATCTTTTTTGTTCTCAAGAACTTGGCGAACCGAGATAAAAAGATTTCGCCTGATAAGTGTCTATACCAGTCAAAACGACTATTGAATCGCACTGGAAATTTCCAGTTAGAACGTAACGATAGCCACGAGACAAAAGATATTCAACTAGTTCACTCACTCCTCGACAGGTTTGATTCAAAGCTAGAAACGTTTCTTTGGAAAGTCCGTTTTGCTTTGTCGACTGCCAAGTAGACAACCGCTCACTGATTTCTCTCAAAAATCGCAACTGCCAATTATCTCAATGTCAGATTGGTTCCATTGACGGGTTTCTTTTTTGAAGTCCTTTATGAGGAGTTTTTAGTCTTTTTACATTAAGAATATTCCATAATTTTATCATCAATTCAAAAAATTCTGCACTTTCAGACCAGAGTTTGTCACGTTCGTTCGAAAAACATCGAAACGCCGAAATCGTACTTACGCAGAAGATGCTGAGACCCCGTTCGCAGAAGATGTTTCATACCCGTCTTCTGCAGTAATGAAGGATCCAAAACGGTAGGATTCAACTTCTAAGCGATTTTTAGGACATGATCACGTTCCAAACATTAACCATGACATCAACCACTTGCGAACAACATTGAAACATTGGTGATTTCATATCGGAAATTCGGTAATAAGGCACAATTGCATCAGCACTGCTAGCGACGAAAATCAAATCTTCTTCTACTGTCAACGAGCACACTACTTTCGGTATGCGATCACAAAATTGGAGTTTGATAAAAATCAGACGATTTTGATCTTTTAGCACATGATATCCGCAGGAAGAACGTAATTTTGTAATTTGTCATATAAACTGGACAGATCGTCTATCTGATCATCTTTGAAATATTTGTTCCATTTTTCATCTCACCTAAGCATTTCAGTTTCACGACGTTGAGTTGCAAAGCAGTTTGAAGATTGAGCAATCTTTTCCTGTGATGACATGTAGGACTAAAAGTTTAATAATGCTGTGACAGGCCTGGACGCCGAAGGCCTGTCACAGCAATAAACTGAAAAGGGGAGTTTTGATTACTTTTGCATAACTTTCTCAGAAATATGATCTGCCGTCACCTGGTCAACTACACATATAGGACGGATGATTTGGAGAAATGCTAGGAATTGCCGTAGAAGTAAGAATCGCCCGCTTCAGTTGTCCTCGTGAGTCTTTCCTGTGTCGATTGGCATCTGTTCTATCTTTCAGGAAATCAGAACTGTGGAAATGAACAGAACAAACTCTTGAAGATCTTGTTGGTTGAAAGTCTTTTTTTGTGTGTCTCAGCCACTCTCTGCGCAAATTTTTATTGGTTGGAATCCGAGGGAATGAAATATTTCGTTGACATTTATTACCTACATATACCCAGATGACCACTGCAGAATACAGTACTCGTATGGCATGACTTTATTGTAGAATGAAAAGTTGAGTGAAGATTTGAATTCTACACTAGCAATCTGTATCTATGAATAATAACTATCCACCTTCTTTGGAAAGGGGAATTCCAAATCCCCGGATAATTGTTGTCCTGTTTGCCTTTTATCGTGAACATGACTGTTTGTCCGAAGGACATCGAAATGCATCGATACTAAAAATTGAAAATATTTTCGATCCATAAATTTGCCCTATTCTCTATTTTCATACATTAATATAAAATGGGCTTTTTCAACTCATATGCGGTGTATTTAAGCAAGCCATGATATCTAGGAGTCAATGAATAGGGCCAGTCCGATTGCAGTGTTGTCGCCGGCTTCTGAATGAAAACTACTATCTGTGTATGTAGCCAGAAACTTCCACACATTTCTACATCATCGACTCCTAGATATATAACACCTGGACTGTCAACCAAGCCATGAACTTCTATAACATAGCAACTGGACAAAAATCCAAAATATCAGGCATACGAGATGAGGCTGATAAATTGTGATCTTGGTGCATTTAAGAATGGATCCGTTGATTAATTTTTGTGATAATGTGCAAATACATCTGGAAAATTATGCCGACTTATATCAATTTTGAAGTATAATTCCCATATCTCCCTTTTCAGTCTGACTTACATGTAGCCTTAATCCGCTTTTTGCACACTGGTAAATGAATTATCTGAAGAAACTAATTCATGTATCAATCAATATTATTCATACAGATCTACTAACTACTATTTTTTTAAATTGAATAAAACATTGAAGCACTATCGGCAGAAATTATTTACGAACACGCACAGACTTAAAAAGAGAGTTAATGGGCAATCAAAGTCAAATAATCAATCCTTTGGAAACAAACTTGCATTTCAGGTTTACTCTTTTTTTACAAATAATAAGTCCCTTTTCCAAGTGAAGCAGTTCATCAATAACGCAAACTGCTAAGTTGATTCGTGGATTGGTTATTGATTTTGGTTTTATTTCCTGAGATGATTTTATTCATTCGTGAACTTTCGAAGAGCCAACACCAAAGAAAAACACTATATCTGTTGCTTTGTTTATCAATGCCATAGCGGTCCATAGAAGCTCAGAATATTGATGCAGCATACACCAAGAAAGAATCGAGCACTGTATTTTCTAGACATTATTTAAAAATTGCCATAGCCATACAGGATGCTCATTTGGATTATCTGATGCAAGATAATGCAATAGCACTGCAAACTTGCATTATGTTTGCATTGCATCACTTAATGAAATTTCATAATAATTCTCATAATATATCCATTTTCCATATAAGCTCTAAAATCATTGTGTAAAGCAGGATAAGTGTTCATGATCTTTATTGTGTTGAATTTTTTGATCGTTCCATTGATAAGTTGAGGGTAATATACTCGTCTGTAATCTTGCAATGATTCTGTTGGTCCGAGTATATGCCTACTAGCATTCACAGCTAGTTGATGACTCCGATTTGCGGCGACGAACGAAGTCAGTTTTCGATACACAGTTGAGGGTTATGCTTCGATATCGATTGAGACTCTTCTTCTCCTGCCTGAGGAAGATTGATTGAGACTCATCGAATGATTTCACTGTAGCTAGGCTATCAAATTCATCAGTTGTGAGAATGTATTAACTATGCCATCGAAGAATAGAGTCTTGATTTGATTGTAGGTGTAAATCATGTTGTTCCTCATCGATGGATCCTGCGGCTTATTTGTCGACGGGAAGCAATGTACAGTAGTTGGGGTGAAGTAGGTAAATTTACTGTAATTGCCATTCTTACACCGATAAACAAACACAGAATTTGCTCAGCGTTTTGCACTGTCTCCACGAACACATCGCTGATGATTTGAAATACGCTAATTCACAACGCCCGAAGAGAAAGAGTAACAAGAATACAATGCATGTAACTTCTGTATGAATGACATTGATTCAAAATATCAGCCTCATTTCGCATAGATAGGTAAAGGATATCTGATCAGATCTCATTCCAAGTGCTAGCTATAGATTTCCATGGACAAGCAAAATTCAAAATTTTCTGTACATCAGAGTCCAATGTTTATGTTTATCATCTACTTTGTTACAAAGTCAGATGACAAAATACGAGAGTGTTAAAATAAGAGCTGCGTAAATGATTGCAACAGCGGACAAAATACCATAGTATGGTACGTGGTAGTATGTACGTCAATCATCATGCTAGAATGAACAGAGATTCTGCAGCGAAGTGATGCTACACGACATTCCTTATAGATAACCACAGGGTTCAATCGAGCTTCAGATTATAGATACATGCCTATTCAATGCATCACTTATTAAGAAAAATTAGTAGTAATACCTTATTGATATGTTGTATGAACACAGAAGTAATTACAGCACCGATCTGATGCAAAATCCTTCCATATATGTGTATAATCAGGTACCGGCAATAGCACCGAATTAGCCAAGTTTGCCGTCAAAGTAGCCGAGTTATCTATCATTTTTCTGATTGGTTGTCTTCAACATATGATTACGTAAATGAAGCAAATGGCGTGTCAGAGTCATAAATGATTCCCTGAGCAACGCTGAGGAGTAAATATAGCTCGATCGAACGCCGCATATCCTGTGTAGACTATCGCTAAATATGCTACCGAATTAGCCTAGGTTAGCCTATACAGGTTGCGCCAGAAATAGTTAACGGTGTGATTTGTCTCCCAAACATGTGATTATGCGCTATTAGAATGGTTTGGTCAACTAGATTTGTTGTATTTCAAAGGAAGTAAATTGTCAAGTTCAAATTGAATGAGCATCCCAAAATTCATTTGTCACTATTTCTTGAAATACATGAAGAGTTTATTCATTTTACTGTCAGTTGATATCCGGATCAGACTTCATTTGATTCAAAGCTCTATCTGCCAGGGCTAGGATCGGTTAACCGGTTAACCGGTTACACTCTCTCTTAACCGGTTACACTTTCTCTTAACCGGTTAAAATCGGTTACGACGTTTCATTAGATTTAACGTGTACTACACTACGTGTATGATGAAATCCGATTGAACTAAAGATTTTACACTGGTTTCATAGAGCAGTGGTTGCTCATTCATCCTCATCCACAATCCATTCAAACTCATTCATTACAATTCGCAATCCTTTAGTCGTGCTGCTTCCCTACACGTCACGTTACTGTGGATTGATCTGTAGTCCATTGTTTTTATCCATTGGTTAGTGGTATCGGGTTTTCTGCTTATCTCCACCAATCGAAATACAGCATTTCAGCAGACGTCATCTTAACTGCGGCATCTAGGGAGTAAGGATAACTGAAGCATAGCTATCAACTTTCATCATGCTACGTCAACCATTAGTGCAGCATTGGTTTGGCGGTAAAGTCATGCTATAGTACGAGCATCCTTTTGATACTGGCATAGAAATAAACTGTTTATCTGAAGTTCGCTAGAATGGAAATTGGCTCAAGGTCGCGGCACATCCGGGGGGAACTAAGTTGGGGCATGAAGAACCAATTAAAAGCTTCGATTTACTCATGTGACTGATTCTAACCCAATGATACAAACGTTGGCAGGTGCATCTAAGTGAAAATGCGTGCGATTTATGTGCCGTTATTGTGCATTGCATTTAGCTTAATTTCCATGCATTTCCAGAACTTCTTATCTGGAATTAATAGATAAAATAAAATAATCAATAAAATAGTTATTCGCACATGATCTTTTGTTGTCTTATACGGGAGGTTAATTATTCAGTTTTCCACGATGTAAGCAAAAATATAGCTCTCCCTCAATTTAGACGATTTTTTTATTTCTTAAAAATAAATAAAGTTCCCCGACGCGTTTCGTCACGGTGGACAGTATCAAGGGGGTAAGTAAATAAACAGACAGTTGGCTTGAATATAAAAATGATTAGGCAGTGACGACTCGTTAGATCAATTCATGCTTGCGGTTGATTTGTGGCTTGTTCAACACTATGAAGCGTGCTTCGGCCATTTTAGTTTGTATCGAATTCTTTTGTTTATTTAGGACAGAAAGCTGGAAATTATCCATGTTCATCATTCTATCGGCATGGTCAGTCAAACTATGTTCGGATAGTGCACTTTTACGATCTTGACAGTTCAAACTACGTCTGTGTTCATCATGCCGTAACTTTAAAGGTCGGCAAGTTTGACCAATGTAATTTTTATGACAAATTTTACATTCAAAATTATAGACAATGTATTTATCGCTACACGTATATTTAGGTCCAATATCCTTGCACAGTTTACAATTACATTTGTTTTTGTTTTCAATAGTATTTATGCTATTAACTAAAGTTAATATTCGCACATGGTTTATAAACTGTTTTCATTGAGACAATAGACCTGGTAAAGTAGAACTTAACCCTTAACTAGTGTGGTGAAAATTCCTACGTTACTAGTGTGGTGGGGTAATATTTTCCTTGACCATTTAATCGCTTCAAGATTTGTTTATTATCAAACGAGTTCGTTGTTGTTTGTATTATTACTTAATTTTAGCAAAACCAATAATGTATACATGCATTTATAACTTTTGGTCAAAAATTATGAGTAGTATGCATCTCCTATGAGACCAATTTAATACGTAGAATATAAAAATCGCAACACGCCATGTTATTTGGAAAACTTTATTTGAAAATTGTACACATTAGACCAAATGTACGGACGTAGTAGTAAGAAAGAAGCATAATAAATGCTGGGTCCAGCAATGGTCAATCAAAAGAGGACATATATGAAAACGAGGAGTTGTCAACGATAGCAAAGATCGCAGATCACATTCTGGTGGTCTTTGCAAACAAACTTGTTGCACCGATTGCAGGTCGCTCTTGTCTTTCTGTCTCTATTTCTGGGACACATGAGGCAGCGACCACTCGCACCAACATCTCGTTGTGATGATGCATTCCGGTCGGCAACATCAGGGGCATCTATTCCGGTGACTCGATGAATAAGTGAATGAAGTTCTCTCGGAATAGTCTTGGAGGCCTGGCGAGTAGTGAGATGTTGCTGAGCTATGTTCCTTCCCAACTCCAGTAGAAACTTCCTCTGACACAGTGCTGTTGCATTATTGGATTTGTAGAGAACAAACGCATTTATTCCAGCAGTATTCAAAACAGCGTAAAAAATAACCATTGGCCATCGTCTCGTTCGTCTGGCAGCACTGTACGTCGCTACCAATTGGTCATGGGTGTCAACCCTCCTTTGGTGCTGCTGTAAAATGTAATTATTTCTGGTTTTCTTTTTTCTCCACTTTCAAGATTGATTGTCGCGTCGTGGTGCATGGATGAAATGGCAGTTACAACTTTGTTTGATTTCGCTTTGTAAGACAAAATAGTCAAATCATCCGTGAAGCCAAACATGGTGGAATACAATCCACGTTGCTGCGTTCTTATGAATTCCTGAGGAACTTCTTTCGGTTCTTTCTAATCGTGCCAACCAAGGTCAGGCGGTGATTCCGCTTCAAGGAAAGCGCCAACGGAACACTCGTGTACCAATTATCAGTCGTAATATTTCTACCGGAGCCGGATACAGGCTGAATTAGCCGCATAACCACAGCTGCAGGAGAATTATCAACAGGATTTCGGCCACCCTGTGCGCCAAGGTAAATTTCCATGTTCAACGCGTAGAACGTGGTGGAATCGGTCATGCAATATGCTTTTATACCATAACTCTTTGGTTTTGCTGAGCCAAAATATACACGAAACGAGCATCTCCCGCGAAAGGGTAGAACTGATTCATCGATAGTGAGAACTTCTGATGGGGAGTAACTTGATGTACAGTTCGCCACAAATTTCTCAAAAAGGTCCCTTATTGCTGTCATTTTGTCAGTTTCACGTCGCCACGCTCGATCAGTTCTCGAATCAAATCGTAAAACGCGGCTCAAGAAGAGAAATCGTTGACAAGACATAATGGCACGGTTCAAATCACATCCTGTACCATCTGACGCCCAAATGTCTTCAAACGATAAATGATTTGAGCGAAGAACACCTGTGATGTACAAGCAACCGATGTATGCCTGAATCTCTTCCTTTTGGAGATGTAAGCTTACTTATCAAGTGGACAATAGGATAGATAGATTTATTAAGCAGGATTCATACAGAAGCACTGACTATTATACTAGTAGAAATAGTAGAAACCAAAACTAGTACGCTAACGATTGAAAGATAGCGAGTAATAAAAATGAAATAATAATAGGCGTTTTTTGGAAGGAATGACAACCGTCCTTTACAGCTACAATCATCGTTCATACAATGAATTGCAAGCGATCCCTGAAGTAATCGATGATCCAGTTGACGTATCCACAGGATTATCCAAATCAGCCAGACTGTTAATGATATGGTTAAACTTCAGAGTATCGAAGACTTTTGAATAGTCGTAGGCAGCAACCACAACATTATCAATTGAACTATCATCTAAACGTGAAGTTCTGTATTCATGCAATGAAATCACAGCACTGCAAATGGAGGAATTAGGTCAAAACCCAAAGTGGCAAGGTCCGTAGTTTTTTGATATACCTTGACAACTAAATAAATACCGGGAATCCTCCTTTAACCGATTTTAACCGATTAACCGATTTTAACCGGTTAAAAATATAATCGGTTAACCGGTTACAAAAAAATTAACCGGTCCTAGCCCTGCTATCTGCATACAAGGAAAAAATCACGAATAGTGTCAAGTGATATAAGAAGAAACTCGGGATCATTTAGCATGATGGTGTAAATTGATTTTAAATTTGAATTTGAAGCGCAATCTATCAGCTCAGAAGGCAATGATCATTTGATATACACAATTTGTCGATCAAAAAATGGCTTTAATCTTCTACAATGCAATGTTAGGCCTAATTGCGCGAGCATTGTATGACAGATCGCGCAATTATTTCACAAGACTACCCAAGACATCATTAACGACCCTTATGTATCACACGCAGAGGCGAAATTGACCAAAACAAATTGAAAAGAATTTCACCTTACACAACAAAACTGAGCCTGACAGACAAGCGACAGATTCTAATTGAAGGTGCTTTGAAGAGCACAATACCAACGAAGAAGGATTAACATCAATCCTATGTTAAAATTGCGAAACGCACGGGAATTCATTAACTTCTCCAAATAGCAAATTCAACGCACCGCTTGTTTTCCAATTTCTAAAATGCATATCAATTTCATGTATAATTAATGCATAACATTTTCAAAATTCAATTTTTTTCTTCAATCGTTTGCGCTCATTACAATGTATGGCCCCTAATTTAATCCAAGTTTGGGTTCAAAAATGCATTGAACTGTATAATGACAGTAATTTATGTATCAGAGGAAGAAAAAGTCAAAGTTATTTGGCAACAACATCCTTCCACGGGTGAACAAAATATATAATTTTGGTATCAATGACTTGTTGACTATGTGGTCAATGTTTTAAGTGATACATTTCCTTTAGCCTTAATGAAGTCAGTATGTGTAGTTATATAACGGTCATTCTCACTTAAGAGATTTTTAAGGCTGGGTATTTTCTCCATGCGCTGGCGAAAACTTATAAAAGCACAATGATACCCTAGTTGACATTTTTGGAAGCTTTATTTACTATATTGGATGGGACCAAGCGATGGAAAGCCCACCTCTTTACCATAAAATAATAATTTTGCTCGAAAGGCGGAAAAATTGTCGAAAATGACCTTCTCCAAATTAATTTTTTAAATTACTAGGTATTTTACATCAAGGATACCAAAATCGCTGGGCTTTGGCACGATTTCATACATCACTGGCATCAATTTCACTATCACTATTCATCAGATAAGCACTGAACACGGAAAACCGCGATTTTTTCAGTTAACAGAAGCATACAATTTTTTGTTGGGTACACTATTTTAACTTTCAGACGATTTTCTGAACGTGTTATAAATCATAATCTTAATGTATGGAACACTATTAGATAAGTTTTGAGCATGAACTTTCTTATGTTTTCACCGCTTTCAAAAACATGAAATACTTTTCCGTACAGAGCCGTTTGAAAATGTCTACCCTAAAACTTTCCAGCATTGCAAAAGGTGCACACTCTATTTCATTATAAAAACGTGTGGAACAAAGAATAGGGCATATTTAGATTTTCGTTTTGCGTTTGATTCATATCATGAATTCACAAAAATAGCTCAATAGCATAAGTAAAGACAATTTAAAAGCACAGAATTTTATCCACAAAGATGAGTACTTGCAAGATAGTTGCGTATGCACTGTTTGGGTTGCATACACTATCAAATACAAAATTTACATTTTACTGTCATATCGTTGGAAATGGACTGCAGAGGACAAAGTGTCGCATAAATATCAGTTGCAAAAACACTTAAAACTTATAAAACTTATCTACCGCTCTCTCCTGGATAGGTACTTCTGCACAAAGGAAACAAAATCGTGAAAAATGTGAATTTCGACTTAATGCACTATATTTCTAGCAGAGCTTGTATACATAAATGTCAGAATTTGATGTCTTGTTATAAATTTTCTAGTCTGTAACACATTATTTTTGATTCAGACTATCTTTATGCTTCAGTAGCCTAAAAGGTCTCTAAGAATGAAACATATAGAGTATGCAACTGATCTCTGATTGTGAATCTACGGTATCATAGTATGAGATGCTACGTGCTATTAAGTGTTTTGTGTGATTAAGTTGTTTTGAAAATCGTTTTCTATTCTCTAAAGAGATATTTTGTGATGTGAGCCATAAGCTCCAAGTAACTTATCAATGATTTTTTCTTGTTTGAAGTTATTTAATTTTGAATCAAGGCTTTCGTTTTGAAATCTGCTGTTAGAAGTGTTTCATCAAATAAGTATCTAGTGTGTACGCGTACATGTAAGAGTCAGTCTATGTTAAAACCAGTAAGCCCATGGGCTATCAGCTCATCTAACACTGTAATGATATCATTGTCCATGATTTCTCGAATTCGTTGTGCTCCGAAACCTTTGACGCTACCAGTTTTGAGTATTATAGTTGTTCGAATCTTCTTTTCTGCAATGTTAAGATCGGATCGGTCAAAGTCACTGATGCGCACTCATTTTACGCATGGGCATTGACATCGCATTAAAAAATGGCAGTTTTATGGGTCTCACGAGAGACGAAATCAAAAGAGCTGAGGAGGAGATGAGAAAGTGGGAATTACAGTCCAGAACAGGGTGCATGGAAATCCATGCCGCAGTTTACCGAAATGATGTTTTTTTGCTCATAAGACAAATGTCCTGCTTTGAACAGTGCTGCCGTGATGAATCTCAAATGCCTTTATATGAAGATTGGTTTCAACAAGAAGCTAAAAGCCAAGTCCATCCAAAAGAAATTCCTGACGCATCCATGCCAGCAGAAAATGGCGACAACATCCTCGAGACTATCGATTCTAGCGTCCTGCCAGTTAAGGAAAGTACAAATGATCATAAACCCCAGGAAGCATTCATAGATCGATTCAACGTTGGTGATTGGGTCCGGATCCAATACAACGGAAGAGAATATCCTGGTCAAATCGCTTATTTGATATCTGATTTTGTGGTTTCGTACACTATCGAATCATATAGCATTAAATGAACAGTAATTTGTTTTTCTTAGACAATCTGTTTTTCCTAACGTTTTGCATCTTAAGAAATTTGATATATTTTTTTATTTATTTTATCATGTGATGTTGTACATAGTGTAAAACAATTATTTTCAGAACTTATGGCTTTTTTATCCACTGGAGATATTTAATTCACAATGAATGAAAACATCGGCCGTGAGTGCTATTATGGCCAAAGACTAAGGACAGCATATTATTCTATTTGTTCACAAATATTGTGAGCAGCATTCCGCCTCCAAGAATTCATGGTGCAGGCTCGAGAAAATATTTCATGTTTGATATCTGATTTTTCGGTTTCGTACACTATCGAATCATATCACATTAAATGAGCTGCGATTTGTTTCTCTGAGACAATTGGTCTCTCTTTGTGCTTTATATTTTAGTGACTTGATAAGTCTTATTGATATTAACATGTGATTCTATAATATTCAGAACTTATGGCTTTTTATACTAGTGGAATTATTGTCTTACACAATTAAAACCATGGCAATGTGCTAATAAACATCAAATATTCTGTTAAGTTTCTTTTTTTGCAAGTGCCTTCATGGAGGGAAGTTCTCAAGTTAAGTCAGAGAGAATAAAACCATTTATATATCTTTTGACGATGCGAAATTTAGCCTTCATAAATGCAACTGCGAAGGGATTGTAAACAAATGGTAGGCTCAACGATCACAACTGAAGCCAAACACATGATAAAAACTTTTGATTTTCACCAAATTCGATTCAATGCTGCTTCTTATTTTTCATAAAGCTATTTGCAAAATTGGTCTTCAGTTATGTAATATCTTCGCAGAATAACAGCAAACTTCAGACTGTCATAAAATACACAATATTTGCAAGAATGTCTCGGATTTTTCAGATGCGTGATTTAATTAGATGATCATAAAGTTCCTAAAAGTTCGGTTTTTAGATATGTGAATAAGTAGGTGAATAGTATGTGCGCGGCTTTCATGAATAAAGTACGCAACATCACTTTTTTATGTAGGCTATTCATTCCAAGAGCTCATTCACCAAAAGTATTGGTGATATTTGACGCAACTGCTGGACATAATTTTGTTAAAATCAAAGCAGTTCTACATTTTGAACCTATTTTTCGAAAAGTTGCTCTTGTAGTGAGAATGGCCGATAATATAATAAGAAATTTATAATTCCTGCGGGACCCCCGGGAATCAATTCATCCAGGAAATCGAAATATCTAAGGTACTAGGATTTACGTATGTTTGTAGATTCATAATCAATCACTAAAATCACTCAATCAATAAAAGTTGCTGTTTTCCTTTATTGTCTTAAGTCGAGGGATACAAAATAAATAGAAGTCGCATCAATCCGCAATCATCACATGAAATATCAATTTGAGTCAGTTGCGAAAAATTCTTGGAATCCCAAGTCTCAACTTGGATGATATTTTTTTGGCATATTAAAACTTGCGTCTCAAAGATTGCATGTCATTCGAACATTCAGCCTCTATTTTACAATGTCAAGCTGTTTGTGTACAAGTCGCTAACTTTTCCATATATTCCTCATTATTTGCCTAAACTATCGAATGTCACAAAGGATGAAATAGGAAGCTGCACAATCGATTTCACAAAATAATTTGTGGAAAAAGTGACATTGTATAAATTTCCCCTCTATTTCACATCCAGACTTGTAAGTGGGCCTGAAACGGCCCGGCCCAGGTCCATTGCATCGGAAATGTTTAGGCCAGTCCGAGCTGCTCGGCCCGTTATTAATGCTTTTGTCATATATAATGCATGAACCTTCATAATACTGTACGGTATATGTTATTCCATCATGATTCATTTCATGAATATCGGACTTTTGATCTATAAATTTGCGATTTTGAACTAAATTTTTTTCATAAGCTTTACAAAAAGAGTGCGCAATTTGGTTAGCATATGATGGTTTTGAGAATTCTTGATTTGTTTTTTTGTATTTTTATGCGAGAAATCCAATTCTTTAATTAATGCTTGCAGGATTGTGTAATTTTATCGATGCTCGCAGGAATGTACAATTTTATCACACTATCTGTCTTAGCGATTGAGTTCCGGATTTCCGCAGAAAAATGATATAACAATTATGCTGCAAGCAAAAATTTCATTTATCAAAAGAAACAATAAGCCTTTAGTACATGCTTGAATTAAATGTTGTACTGTCAATTTCGCAAAGCACTTGCGATAATTTCGATGGCCTCTTACTTTTTCTAGAAATGGGCCCTCCTCTAGCTGATTGTACGAGTATGTCCGCAAGTGGAAAGCGCTCGCTCTGACTGGTCTGAGCTTGCCTGAGCTGCCAATATTTCTATTGCTACCACACAATAACAGGAGGAAATCATTTCTGTGTTCCCGCCAGAATGATATTATTTCGACACGCGTCACAGATAGTGCAATATATCTTTCGACTTCTTCAACAACTTTGTCTTGCAAATTACATGTAGTTTCCTTTTCTTGTGCATCACGAAGAGTATCAAATATATCAATGCTTTCCAAATCGTGATGAACTCCTCGGCGCTTCATTCACGTGATTGCATGGTCAGGAGGATTTGATTGAAATCTTATCTTTTATAGTCTCTGCAATTCTGGACAAATGATCTCGTAGCCAAGAGCGACTGTCCTCCGTGCTTTTTCTGTGAAACATTTTCTTGTCAGTTCCTGTCTGAGGGATAAAAGACAATGTTTTGTTTTGATCTAGAAAAAATTTCAGGACCAAGTCCGACCCAGGCCCGGCCCGGCCCACTTGCAAGTATGTTCACCTCAGAAAGCATCGTTCTGTACCATTATTTTATGAATGTGAGTCTTACTTTGACCATCCACTACGAGATCGTGTTCCATCGCGAGTGTCTTGCTCAGGACATCTTGATCAACCTCCGTCTAAAACATCTCGTACACTGTGTAACACACAGTCCAATTTAAGGCCAAATTCAGTGAGTCAGTGTGTTTTAAAACTCTTAAACACACTGACTGACTGATTTGTGGTTTTTATTTCTTAGTCGTAGTTAGTACGCTAGTCATTAGGGATTTTATGAATATAAGTGCCCCCTTCATTTGTTTGTTTCATGGATTTCCGTGAGTGAAATTGTCCCTGATTAGTGGATCCCTGTCTTCGTCGGTTTAATGCAACGGTATCATATTTTTCTTTTCCTAAATGTGAAATTTCCAATTTGATACTTATCATAGGCTTGAGTAGAATGTTGGAGCAAAGTGGCCCTTGTAGCGCGTTCGGATACGAAACCCAGTGGGGTGAGTATTAAGTTTCTATGAATCACATGCATCATCACTTTTCTCTACAAATACACACAATTTGATTCAAAAGCATGAATGAAAATCTTTCATTAATCGCTCATCAAAATTGCCGCAAAAATTCGTTTTTTATCAATGGACTCGAAGCTGAATCACATTACTTTGTGGATGTGAAATTTCATTCCGGGCAACAGATAATATGATCTGCTGCTTTATTATAATAAAGCTCTCTTCGTTTCGACGAAGTAGTTAAATACAAAAATTCAGTCTTCTCCAGCATTTCATCTAGAGCATTTCATCATAAGGCCATCAACCTTGATCAAGCATTCGGCAACCCTTGTGATAATGTGACGTCCGCGAAGGGTATCCGACTGTCCTTTCTTATTGATAAGTTGGTTCTATTTGTTTTCAGGAAAGGAAGGAGGTCTCGAGGTCGCAGAGTTCAAAGATTCAACAGACGACAATCCCGTGAGTAACAAAACAGTCGTTGATTTATTAAACAATCACAAAGAATATGATTTAGCAATGCACGCTCGGCTCTCGCAAATAAAGATTAGTGTAGTTGAATACATATCCACAATGAATATCAATAATTGTTCACTGTCCACGGGGATAGGGAGGGGTGTAGGTCAGTGTCCATAAATGTTCATTAAGGGGGGTTAAAATTCACATTTTTTGTCCACATGGATTAGACAATCCTTTACATAAATTTATTCTTTGAAACTGTCAAATTTATTTAAATTGGATATCATAGCTTTGTTTCAGGCGCTCCAGAAAACTATCACAAATCTGAAAGCAAGACATTTGTTAAAGATGATTTTAAGTAAGTAAGTAAGTAATGCGTTTATTGTAAGAGAATGACAATCATTTATACAAAAGTAAATTCATAACAATAAGTATAATGAAATAGAAAACCGTTTGTTAAAGCAAAAATCTCAGAAAAAATAGAGGAAAAACACTATTTACAAGTTGTTTCACTGTTCGCCAGCATGCATGACCATATGAAGAAAGAGTTTTGTCGGCGTGATGTCAAACACGGATTCAAACGAAATTTGACAGAATGAGTCATTCGGAAAGGCACAAAAGCATGGAGTGGGTGATCAGGTGACTGACACTTAAATAAAAATTTACAAATCAGATCTTTGCGCATGCTGTCAAAATCAGGAATGTTGCATTTACAATCTTCATTACAGATGATGCGATGCGCTCGTCTGCGAAATTTATTTATCTCATTACTTATCTCTGATGACAATCTACAAAAGAGCGGAGTGGCGTACATAAGTAGAGAGACAACACAGCTATGAAAAACTTCAAACAATTTTGCTTTACAGACATAGGGTTTCAATGTGCGTATCACATGTAGACGACTATTGACTGACAATAAAATATTTTCAAAATGAACGTTCCATTTCAAATTGTCTGTTAAAGTCACACCAAGAATATTAATTTTACATGTCAATTCTATACCATCATATGGCAACACAGTGGTATTCTTTTTCCGACGAATTAACATCTGTCTACCGTACGTTTATCAGGATTTAGCTGCAACTTGTTAGCAAAAGACCAATCTTGTATTACTGATAAATGCGATGGATTGGGCTCAACATTTGTGCAGGACTCAACAAGGGTAAAATCATCGGCATACTTTATAAGTTGACCGCTATTTGAGCACATAGACAAAGTAGATGCAAACATAGCAAATAAATAAGGCCCAAGTACAGACCCCTGAGGCACCCCGGACGTTACATTTATTAAGGGCCCAATACTTTCATTAACAGATGCACGTTGCATTCGATCGGATAAATAAGAACGTAGCCACAAAATAAATCCTCTACTATAATGCTGCACAAGGAGGACATTCAACAAACGATTATGATGAATCTTATCGAAAGCTTTCGAAAAATCCAGGCACGTTAGTCTGACACACATATTGTCAGGATGCTCCATAAAATTCGTAACGCTATTGTGAATGTCAATTAGGGCACTTGTGGTAGACCCTAAAGGTCTAAACGCATGTTGACCAACGCCAAATGATTTGACAAAATTGTGTTTCATGCATGAAAGGACGATTCGCTCAAAAGCTTTGAAACAATAGGTAACAGAGAAATTGGACGATAATCAAAAATTGAAGGGTTCCGGCATTTTGGAATAGTCTTTATGTAAGCATTTTTCCAATATGTGGGAAATGTCCGTGTCGTGATAGAGGTCTGATAGATATGAGCTAAAGGATCACATATTGCATCTGAACTTTCACGCAGTAGAAAAGCACTTACACCATCGTAACCCATTGCTTGCTGCATTCTTAATGTTGAGAGATGTCGATGAACAAGTAACGAGTCTATGTGCACTTCCCACACGAGTCATCTGAAAGCACTTCCAAATCAACATCAGGTTCATGATTAAAGCACGATTCAAAAATTTTGGATAATTCAGAGACGAAACAGTCACCGTCGGGTCCAGTATCAGGATATCGAAAGTTCTTCCTTTCCCCTTTAATTTCCCGCATAACGTTCCAGATATTCTTATCCCTCATTAGAATTTTGTTGCTCCAGCATCTCTTGGCTTTCAAAACTTCCAATTTTTATTTTCTCTTTCAAGTGGTTGTAAACTGGCCAATTACCGGTTCGGTAAGCCACCCATTTATCCTCGATCATCAGCTTTAGAACAGGAGTTACCCACATTTTGTCTTGCTGAGTCATCATAACTTGCCTTCTTGGAATAACACTCAAGGCCTCAAAAAAATGCCTCGTAAAAAGCATGACTTTCTTATCAACACTAACCGCACCGTATACTCTGTCAAACGAAGCTGAAGTAGCTGATCGGAAAAAGCTCGTATTCAAATTATTGAAGTCACCGCAAATGATGAAGCTAGCATCTGGGAAAGATTCCAGCATACAGTCATAAATGAGAACTAAACTTTCACGGATTTCGCAATGAATAACAGCAGACAAATTCGGTGGGACATACAGACACCATACAATTACATTGATCAAAGGTAACCGAATAAACAGCGATTCAATACCATTAATACTTGGCTGTAGCAGTCAAGGTTTTGAGAGAATCGTAAACATACGCAAATACTCCACCTCCAGGTCGTGAAATTCGGTCGGCACGAAACAGAGCATAGTTTTGAATGAAAAGGCTGTCATCAGGAACATCCGCAGTAAACCAAGTTTCAGTAATACCTGCAAACCCTGGCTTGAGATTGCTCAGCAACACATGGAGCTCATCCAGCTTATAATACAGTGATCGCGCATTTGTCAGTAAAATAGACGGACATCTAGGATATGATAAAATCATCCTTGAAAATTTTGCAAGGTTTCCCGAGACCTCACTCTTCCTTTGTATATCACAACATCTTGTCCCTCTGACCTCCGTTTTCGCAATTCTTGCCGAAGTTGGTAGTTTTCTTCTTGCTGATACTTTGTCATGTCAACACTAATGAAAACTTTTCGAAATTGATTCGATTCCCTCAAGTGTTTAGATTTTTGAAGGAATTTTGTCTTCGCATTACGGCTTTTGAAACGCACTCTCAAAGGTCGATGTCTCCCTGATGCGATTTTGCCAAGTTGAGTTGTCTCCACAATTTCAAAATTGGTTAGACCAACCGTGTTCCCGATCTCTTGAACCAGCTCTAGATCATACTGTTTACGATTTATCAGAGCATCATCCGATTTTTCAGATAATCCATGAAATATGAGATTATCTCTGCGACGGTCCCTCTCCTCGACTTCATTCAAAAGATCACTGAAGGAAATTATTTGATTCAATCTGATGTCGTCAACCGCCAACTTTAGAGTACCAATATCACTCTTATGTTGATCTAGGACATCTAGAGTCTCAGAAACTGCAGCTTCGACATGTCGTTGAAGTTAGCACCAACTTCAACACCAACTTTTTGAATAGAGTTTGTACAGAATAGGAAACCACATGTTTAGGTACTACTGATGACGCAGAGTTTGTACAGCTAAAAATTTTTCCAAAATTCGAACTCCTTCACCTTCAAAATTCAAATTTAAATTCGAAAAATTGGTGCAAGTATTGGTGCTACCTGGTTAGCGAGTTTGTACAGCATTCCGATGGAAAAATTTAGATACAAGAGCAAAAAACTGAGTTTGTACAGCAACTTCCAGCACTTTCCTTGCACGAAAACCGGAAAAACCGCCAAAAACCGATTTTTTCAAAAAATGATAAGATTTTCCAGAAAAGTTCTTGGTGCTACATGGAAAATGAGTTTGTACAGTGCTCTAACCGGTGGAAGAGTGTTCTACTAATCCAGTCTGAGTTTGAACACACACTTCTCCGACACTCCAGCACTCCTACGACCGGTAAATACCGGTTATTGTACAGTAACTACAAGAATACTGCCCATTTATGAACAAATCAATTGGTGCTACATGGAAAATGAGTTTGTACAGTGCTCTAACCGGTGGAAGAGTGTTCTACTAATCCAGTCTGATTTTGAACACACACTTCTCCGACACTCCAGCACTCCTACGACCGGTAAATACCGGTTATTGCACAGTAACTACATCAGCGATGCAATGGTTTTGTTTCAAAATTCAGTTGTTGGTTGAATCGCTATCTTCCACCAATGAAACGAGATGAAACAATATTTTGTTTCAAGAAATGTTATTGTCCATCAGAATATGAACTCTGCTTGAGAGTGGTGCTCAAAACTTTGGAAAAAGCCCGAGTACGTCATAAAGGTCACGGGTGGAAAACTTGATGTAGGCGGTACTCCAAAAATTAATAGCTGCACCAAATTCAAATCCTGACATGGGAGAAGGACGACAGATGAATATCGAGTTCTCAATTTTTACATACTCTATTACAGTAGGAAGCACAGCATAGAAAGGTCAGATAGGATGAAAATGACTTGCGACATTTATGCAATGAAGACCGAATATCTTAGATACGATAATGATCGGACAGTCCGAAACGCATATAGAGAAACAACTACAAGGTATAGAAAAGAGGAACATCGCTGAAAATGCCTGTACTAGGTTGTGTTAACCAATTGTAGTCAAAACAATTACAAATGCACTTAAAAATCACCGCAAAAAACAACAATCTTGATAATAAGTGTTGCCTGTAATTCATCACTAATATCTGGAAAACAATCGAAGGTATAATAGATGTAACAACTGCATATACTTTTCCATAGTCTAGCTGATACGACGAAACAATGGAAACCGTAGAGTACAAAGGGAAAAGGTTTGTCTGAATATGTGAATTTAAGGTAGACGTAAAATCCGGTAAATAATCAAAGGTATTGTTAAGAAGACCGATTGCAGACATAATGTCGTATATTTCATTAACACAGCATTACGTTAAAATCGAGACCATCACTCAGCACACAAAGGTCTGAACAGCAGTCCACGATCATGTGCATAGCTGAAACACAGTGAATCTCAAGTGTCATGGAAATCTCATGTCACAGGTATAAAAGTAAGAATTGTACAGGCTTGCGTATAGCCTGTACGATGAACCTTAAATGACCAAAAATGTGACCAAGCGATAAAGTTTTTAAAATACAAGAGGAAATGGTCGGGATAAGATCAATTACAACAAATTTCATGAATGCTCATGACAAGCGGAATAAAGTAGTGGTCAAAATATTTCAATTTCGTATTCACACTCAAAAAATGTTGAAGACTGATCGGTCAAACATGAGAGCAGGGGAGTCATAATCGTAGTTGTTGAACAGACGCTCTCTGTAATCAGTCACGCATGTTCAGATACACTACATGCTCACTAAGTAGATAATTTCAAATGAAAGAATGTGATCACCAGATGTCTTAACGAGCGGTGTAGAAGGCAACCTACTGATTTTCAAGTTATGTCGTACAACCCGAAGTATAGCTCCTTCAAATGAAATATGCGTTACATTGCAATAACCGCAATGTAGGTTATAAACCTTGTATATAGGTTCAACCCAACTGATAGAAATAGGAATTTGATTTTCTGAACCTTAACTGATGATGTTAATCACCGGATGCATCAAAAATTGTATCACAGTCAGGCAGGCTAGTTAGGCTCTCAGTTCAGTAGCCATAAAATGTTGACATATAAAACTTACGAGATATATTCATTGCTAATCTCATTTTTGTTGATTTGTTCATCGTCAAATATTTGAACAATTAGATCTTCTCATGTGCTAATACTAATTAAATGATGCTGTATAAATGAGCGTAAACCTAGCAAACTTACATATTACTTCATTTTCCAATGTGAAAGTTTGTAATTCTATGTGCCATTTAAACATAAACAGCCGCGAATAGATTAAGAAATACAAATACACGCAATTCGCTGCAAAAGATGGAATTTCGACCTTCAGTCATCCGCCAAATTTTTAAATCAACATGTGATAGTTAAGTGACCTTGATCGTTGATTGTAGATGAAAATATTGAACATGCAGTATATAAAAATATTGCAGGATTATAATTACGATAGGCTGGCTTAGGGAATTGCAACATTAGGTAAATGCGACTAGGTTGTAGCCAAAACCAATAGCTCATAGCCAAGAAACCGTTCAGTTTGCATCCATATGTGCCTGCATCGATAGCCAATCTCTAAGGCATTTTATTTCGCAAAAGTATTGCATACCACCCTGGCACTTGGTGAACGATTTCGCAGTTTTTGAAAATTGGGCCTTATTTGCTTTACTCTGCAACAAATTTTGTTTGCTGTCAAGAGAAGCAAGCTGGAATTAAATATGGGCGACCTTTTACATCACAGTAAGATGTCAAGTTCATCCACACGAAATAGCAGATTCGATCGAATACCTCTTCATTATTTACGTAGCCCGATCGATTTTGGTAGTGAAAAGCAGGTCCGGGGTAAATGCGACAAGGCCCATCGAGATAGGTGCGACAACGTGCAAAATTTTGATTTTTGTCGCTTAAGTTTTTGATACACTCCTGCATGTGTCAATAAAATCGTCACCAACATATTTTTGAAATCATAGATGTCTCAAACGACAATAGGGTGCAATGCTCAAGATCCAAGCTTGTTTCGAGTTCATGGATTTCGATCGATTAATAACAGCTAGATGCCATTTCAAGCCAATCAAACGAAAGGATCTACGTCCAGAAAGAACGAGAAACCTTTACGATATTTAGGCCTAATTCTGATATTCTTTTCTCTAATGCGCTCGTATATTTCTAAAATAGGCTAATTCTGTTTTTGAACGTATATCAGTTGTAGCATTTCATGCATGTATCCTATTTAAAAATAGACCTATTCAGCTTCAAAATGCGCTTACATACTATAAACACTGCCCATTTTTATCTCACATAAACATAAATCTACACTAGGTGACATGCCACGCGTGATTCAGGCGTAATTACGGAACACCCCAAACATCCGTGGTTAAGGACATTCTATTCTTCTACCCGCGTATATATGCGCTGCTTTAAGAGTCAGAAATCACTTGATCTGATGCTGTTAAAACATGGGAGATGTTTAAGAATACGCGCGGGCGAGCGTTTATAGTTTGCGCGTCGTCCACGGTTGTCTGTGCTGCCGCTTGAACCACTAAGATGAACCGCTAAGCATGTTCTGTCTTCCCTGAGCATGAAATTGAGGTCCTATCACATTGTTTAGCCTCTGATACAGGCAGACACATGAGACGCAAAGTCTATATAACAGGACTGCCAACTATACTTACATATATAACTTATATTGCAGCAATATCCCGCATAGCCACGAATGTTTGGGGTCATGTGTAATTACGCGTGATTGAGCGTGGCATGTCACCTAGTGTATCGAAATAATGAGCTACATCAATTCTGCAATCACAAATAAACCAAGATCCACTTCTGTATGTGAAAATGTCTATTCTAGGTAGCGATTAGGTAGCACTTAGGATTTTCTTGTAAAGATCAGTTGCTCTATTACCAAGATAGGTGCGAAACACATCACCGTCATTTCATACTACATTCCCAACACATCATCGGAGTTTAATTCGCAACACTATATCAAAACGTACTCAGATGCAAAAACACCCAGACCATGTCGTATTTACCCCAATCATGTGGTAAAAGAGACTTTGAAGTCACTTACTTTGACATCCAACTTAGAGAAACTTATAATTCCATGATCATAAATGGGCAGTATTCTTGTAGTTACTGTACAATAACCGGTATTTACCGGTCGTAGGAGTGCTGGAGTGTCGGAGAAGTGTGTGTTCAAACTCAGACTGGATTAGTAGAACACTCTTCCACCGGTTAGAGCACTGTACAAACTCATTTTCCATGTAGCACCAATTGATTTGTTCATAAATGGGCAGTATTCTTGTAGTTACTGTACAATAACCGGTATTTACCGGTCGTAGGAGTGCTGGAGTGTCGGAGAAGTGTGTGTTCAAACTCAGACTGGATTAGTAGAACACTCTTCCACCGGTTAGAGCACTGTACAAACTCATTTTCCATGTAGCACCAATTGATTTGTTCATAAATGGGCAGTATTCTTGTAGTTACTGTACAATAACCGGTATTTACCGGTCGTAGGAGTGCTGGAGTGTCGGAGAAGTGTGTGTTCAAACTCAGACTGGATTAGTAGAACACTCTTCCACCGGTTAGGGCACTGTACAAACTCATTTTCCATGTAGCACCAATTGATTTGTTCATAAATGGGCAGTATTCTTGTAGTTACTGTACAATAACCGGTATTTACCGGTCGTAGGAGTGCTGGAGTGTCGGAGAAGTGTGTGTTCAAACTCAGACTGGATTAGTAGAACACTCTTCCACCGGTTAGAGCACTGTACAAACTCATTTTCCATGTAGCACCAATTGATTTGTTCATAAATGGGCAGTATTCTTGTAGTTACTGTACAATAACCGGTATTTACCGGTCGTAGGAGTGCTGGAGTGTCGGAGAAGTGTGTGTTCAAACTCAGACTGGATTAGTAGAACACTCTTCCACCGGTTAGAGCACTGTACAAACTCATTTTCCATGTAGCACCAAGAACTTTTCTGGAAAATCTTATCATTTTTTGAAAAAATCGGTTTTTGGCGGTTTTTTCCGGTTGTTCGTGTAAGGAAAGTGCTGGAAGTTGCTGTACAAACTCAGTTTTTTGCTCTTGTATCTAAATTTTTCCATCGGAATGCTGTACAAACTCGCTAACCAGGTAGCACCAATACTTGCACCAATTTTTCGAATTTAAATTTAAATTTTGAAGGTGAAGGAGTTCGAATTTTGGAAAAATTTTTAGCTGTACAAACTCTGCGTCATCAGTAGTACCTAAACATGTGGTTTCCTATTCTGTACAAACTCTATTCAAAAAGTTGGTGTTGAAGTTGGTGCTAACTTCAACGACATAGCTTCGACCTTGACAACACGGGAATCCAGTGATAACAGATGACTTCTCAGCAATTCTAATTCACCTCGCACTGTTTCGATAGACTGCAAAACTTCGACCTTCGACTCTTCGACGATTGAACGAATGTCTCTTAAGGATAGAGGCCTCGGAGAGATATTACCTGAATTGGAACGCAACGAACGCTGACTCATAGTGAAAAAAAGAAACTTGTACTCGGTACGGAATCGAACCGCGAACACCTCAACTGCCAGTCAGATACTTAGTCCAAACCGCCGTGCAAGCACAAAGCCTTGTCTAAATCAACACTGTAGTTATTCCGGATATTATTATATCTATTTTATTCTCTATCGTTTACAAGTCGTTCATTCTAGTCAGTGCCATTGGAGTTATTCATCATTCAAAGGAGAGAGAATCGAGCTTTTAGAAAGGAATAATAGAGTATGAGATGTAAGGGTACTGATCTTCAAATTGATAAGTAAGTTGGCTGACCGGAAATGGACTGTCGATGCGATTTCCAGATAGCATTATTATTAGTCAAGTTTCAGGAGATAGCTTGGCATATTAAGACTTTTAGCGATCTAGGCCCAAAAAGTAGATTGCAGCAGAATTACGGCTATATTCTTCTTAATTCGTAGATTCCAGCAAAAGGAGCGATAATGTTTCTGTTTCTTATATCAAGGCTTACTGAAACCAGTCGTCTTCATGGTTGGTGGACGTCAGCCGAAAGCGTTCGACTAAAGCCATAATAATATTTCAAAAAAAGACATAAACGTCGTCTTCAGTTTCCAAACATACATGTATCTGCAAGTAATTACCTTACTGTATGATGAAACCCATCTAAAATCGAATTAACAATGGGCATATTTTCCTATTGTGCAACATCTCTAATCAAACTCATTTTAGCGCAGTAACACACAAAAATAGAGTATCTATAGTCTCATGTTCCTTTCTACAACTGGATAGTAAGTGTACCTTCATTAACCCCGGAAAGCCCAATGGGTCACTGGTGACCAGTGGCGTCGGTCAATAGATGCGGTGCATACGTCGAATGCCTCGCTTAAATTCTGTAAATTAACCGGTTTTATCCTTCCCAAGAATGTGGATAATTTGGGTTCTGAGTATCGCATAAAATTCAAAGGAAAGCCATTTAATTTAGGGAAATTACATCTAGAGAGCTTTAACAACGATGAGGCATCGCCGCATTCACTGGTGCTATCTAGATGCATTGACTAACTCGCAGTCTGCGCACTCTGCCTTCTCGCACAGCTCCTATACAAAAGACTGTGAAATGAAATAGTGGCTGCACTCGGCGAAATTGTCGCATCGCTCACTTAAGGGAAAATGATACAGATAGACCAGATCTCATCAGACTGACTTGTGTGCATGTGTATGCATTGTATGAGCCAGCCCGATGTGTTATATATTGGTCATCCATCACCAGAAAAGAACAAAGAGTTGTCTGATGTACAATGTAGAACTGTCTTGGATATTGCATGCTATCAATTTGTTTACCGATCTGGCACAATACGAGTATTTACCGAAAAAAAATGTTGTTGAAGCTGGGCGACCGCTTCCCGAACCTCAAATGAAGACCGAAGCGCTGAAAGACGAAAAGACGCACATTCGTCGATACGACCATTTTTCCATGGTGGCTTTGAAACTCAAGTCTTGAATGTCTATTGAGAAAACTTCACATGTAACCTTCGAATGATGCAAGAAGGCTCATTCTATTATAATGTCATCTGATGACTTCGTTAAAAAGTCAAGGAGGATGGACTTCAATTTTAAATAATTTCTGAATATTCACGCCATGTCTCAACGCCCTTTTCTACCCTTTTCGACATCGAACATATCAAATGCCATAACGTGCAAGGACAATGTCTAACTTTGATCGCATTGACACCTAAAAAATATCAAATTCTGATTCTACGCATCGCATGCCCATCGATAAGTAGCACCGCACGCCACTGCTGGTAACCCATAAAAGTGATTAAGGTCAAGAGCAAGATTCTACACTAAAGTCGATGAATTTTTGGGGTTCTTTTGTACCTAACCTTTGTTAGCGATCTGGCAGTCAACATAAAATCAGAAAATATTGAATCGACTTTCGATTTATTTTATTGAAATCGTTAAGAAAAATTGTGTGCATCACGTTTTGGTTCGCTCTCCAATGTGGCCTTGAGGAAAGATGATTATTTTTATACTACATGCCATTTCTATAAACTAGACTTGGCATGCAGACGAACAATGTTCTAAAGTATGTATATACGAAAGGAGAGGTTTCTACACCGAATCCTTACTTCAGGAGAGGATCTTACATATTGATGGGTCACTTGTGATCCATTGGGTAACAGTGGTAAAAATTAATGATTGTTATCATAACAGACAAAATTGCTTATTCGAGTTATCAAGATGCAATTTCCTTGTATTAATGACTTTTTGATGCAAGATTAACTTAATACATAATATTCTAAAAAAGTAGACGTCAGATTCACACTCAAAGTGCAAGTAGGTCTACTGCATCACAACATCTAAATTCAAGCTGTTCAACGTTTTTTTGACATAGTAATAAATGAATTGAATGATAAGCTCGTGTGTATCATAAAGCATTTAATTGCTTTCTCAGTTTTCACCACTGCTAAGCCGTCTTGATGGTGATATAAGCAGATTTTTGAGTAGTTTGTGAGTTGCATATGTATATTCGTAATACCAAATCAACCAGAAGTGGTGTAAGCATTGTAGAACAACAAGTCTTTTGTCATTTTATTCACGAAATATTATTTTGCTATAGTTGCAATCCATAAATAAGCTATTTCGAAGAGCATGGATGCATTTTTCTTCTATCGGCGTTTCCGAGGTTTCACTACCACAAAAGCACTTATATATTTTCAAATTTCAAAATATCATTTCAGTGAAGTCAGAGTGAGTAAATAAGAAATTTTAGGAAGTATCAATAATTTTTTACCATTATTTCTTATGCTGGGTTTTCCAGGGTTAAAAATGCTTCATTTCAAGCATGCAATATAAGATATGCGCCTTATTATGAGTATTGAATATGGTCGCCTAATCTCACTAAGCAGTTGCTTTGAGCTATTTAGGAATTGCTAAGTACGTTTTTCCCAACTCTTTTGTTTCAAAATGTTGTTCTTGAAATGTAGTGTCAAAATTCTTCACTTTCTTTCACGTGTCGTTGTCATAGCTCGAACGCAAACTGTGCACACTGTAAACCAGCACCTCCTAAAATCGAGGAAACCTGCATCCTAAAGCGCCACACACTAGAATTTTAGGAGGTTGCGTGAAATACAATGTTGACATACTAAAGAGAACAATAACCCTTCCTAAAACGCTTTGCTTTAGGATTTTTTATTACTTACGAATAGTGTCTTGCGTTAGTGTGTGATTTAGGTGGTGCTAGTTTAGAGTGAGACTTATAAGACCTTATAGACTTAGTTTAGACTTACAAGTCAACAATATTCATATTGCAGGCTTCCTGCGTTCGGGCTGCTACAACGATGCGCGAAAGAGGGTTATATGAGTTTTATAGATTTACGACCGTCACTTTTCTCAACTTTGAAGACTACTCTAACGACTACACAAGGCGCTTCTTTTTGAAATTTTGTGATAATGCAGAATCAATAGCCTCTCTTCAAGCGACGTCTTTTACTATTCTTCGACGGAACAATTCTGTGACTACTCAACAACAATTTTTCTTGAGAGTAGACTGCCTGTTTAACACTTGCAAGGTTTTCAGGTCTTTTTTGGCAGTTCGTGATTTCAGCAAAATTTGCAAATTTTTCTTGTGTCCCTTTTCATGTATTTTTTTATATTTGAGATTTATTATTATATCATTCGGAGGGAAACCAGAAACTTCCTCCGATGTTCTTAAATCGCTCAACTGGACCATCAATTCCGACCCCTACTTCGCTTCTGATCACACCACACATCACATCAAGATCGAAGTGGAGGTCGGAATTAAGTTGAGCGACTAAGGAACATCGAACGAAATCCGCAGTTTTCAAGAAACCACATGCAGTCATGCACAGCTTCAAAATGAAGTATATTTGGTCGGTTAAATCATTATGTTCTGTCATTAATAAACCAGCCCTTGACAGATATCTGTTTTGGTCATATCTATGCTCCAAGACTTAGGCAAATGGCAAAGGCAGGACATAGGCCATTAGAAAGTGTGAAATTGTGGAAATAAAATTGCTCAAATGAAATCGTTTATTACATGCAACATTTTTAGATTGCTTTGAATTATGCAGAATTATGAATCTATCGAATTATACTATGAAAGCATCTCGGAATTTTGAATGCAAACTTCATTTTCCAGTTCAAAGATCGCTTTCTTTTTTTAAGGTCATTTCAGTGTCACAGAAACTGAAAGGTCAGTGTTGAACGCTGTGATCAGCTAAACAGTATTACGTAAATTACATAATTTACGACTTCGGCACAATACCGCAGTGATCCTGATTCGCTTATCTGTCAAGTTTATGTCACACTTTGTCAGTGCAATTTTTATCGTACTCTTTTAAGTTGGTTGGAATTTGGTTGTATTAAAAGCAGCATACGTGTAGGTTGAAACCACAGTCCTAGGTCTGTGGTTGAAACACAACGGCAATCCTTTGAATCTTCAGCAGCTCCTCAGCATCAGTAACAAGCGGTGAGTCGACCAGCAACACAGTCGAGAAAATTGAAGAACACAATTGTGGTTTGTATGAAAGCATTTTAACTGCTGAATTGATTTCAAGCGCGAATGATTAGTCATTAATAAATGACTAGTAATTATTAATTGACGTCCCGAAACAAATGCTCTTAAATACATTAAGCTGTTTCAAATATCAGTGGCATATGCGCCGCAGAATGTTATTAAACAGAGCCAGAATTTAAGGGATTGTAAGATGCCACCAGTTTGTTATATTTATCCAACAAACCCATCAAAGCCAGCCAGTCGCGACAAAAATGACAGATTATTGCTTTCTCTACATATGTACAAAGATTTTGTAAATAGAATAAGTAGATATTGAATTGTGTGATTTCTGGTAGCCAAAAGCATGAATAGGTCAAATGATATCTTTGGTCAGTCAAATATGCTTTGATAGACCATAAATTTGAGATTCAGAATGCTTTATTTTCAAAATAGATAGCCAGAAAGAGTTTCTGCAGCGAACGAGGCCGAAAGTTAGACTGCCACAGAATGATTTCCACCCTGTGTCTACTACGAATCTGCGCGTCTGCCGAGTTCTACGCGGTTCCTTGTCAGACAGGATCAAAGAAAAAACTTGTTAATCCAATGGGGCCGCGATCGCAATGTTTGGCAAAAATGAAGTTTTGCATGTTTTCTCTTATCAACTGAAAAGTCTTAAGTCTACTCTAGAGCCATAATTTTCGGCATGTTATGACTTCAGGTCATTTCCTATCAGGCGTGTGTGAAATTATCATGCTTCTGGCCTGTGATGTATTAGAACATTCAGGGAATGTGGTTCAATGTGGATAAAGGGAATCAATATGTTATTGTTTGTAGACATTAGGATGCTTGTTGAATCCAAATGTGTGTAGGTTCATAGATCGATGAACATGACAGAAATTACCTGAAGAATTCCATACAAAAAATAATGCTTCATTAGCATACTTATGCGACTAGAAGAAAGAGAAACATCTGGTTGGCAACATGCAGGTGTGGTAGCCCAGATAGCAGCAACCATTTGCTATCAAGCATTCCATCGGTGTGGCAGCGTACGATTTACAGTATATAGCAAAAAATGAAAACGTCAATCAATTTCAACTCTGATCAATATTATAGAATTTGATCTGCCGCAGTCAGCATGTCGTTTGAAAAATATTTTTGTAGATAGTTAAGACATTGACTTAGGTCGCATTCGGACCAGCTTTTGTTATGACCATAACCAGTCAATAAAACCGAATGTAAACCTGTATGCATAATAGTATCTATTTACATGCATGTAAATGGCAGTAGATCTTGAAACCCAGATGGCGGTTTGTCTTTCAACTAACTTCTTGTGAAATAGTTAAATATCGCATCATTTTCCGTTGATATTCTGCTTTTTAAACTAGACATTGCAAATTCTGCACATGTGGAATATGCGAAAATTCATTAGAATTAATTGCATTTATACAGTCTGAACAAATAATGATGTCAAATGTACTGTTTTCCTGACAATTAACTGACTTCAGCAATATTTAACTGTGGGAACTTCTGGAAGATCCCCACGTGACATGGATGTCCCTATGATTCAATCGTTCACACAATTACTGAGCAGCATACAATTGCCAGTGTACGCTTGTCCCAACTCAGTCATCATTTTGATTCAAATTTGAAATCCACCCTTCTTCAAAAGACGTAGAGCAAGTATATTAGGTAGAGTGGTAACTCCGCATTTATTAAATCCCCAATGTGTATACACTTTCGATTTTATTAAATGAACTCGTGAGGGATACAGTCGGAATTGTTT
The DNA here is from genome assembly GCA_907163375.1 of Prostheceraeus crozeri. NCBI lineage: Eukaryota > Metazoa > Platyhelminthes > Polycladida > Euryleptidae > Prostheceraeus > Prostheceraeus crozeri. The sequence continues at coordinate 80,024 of CAJQUW010008354.1, forward strand.
CTAAATATGAGATGTGCAAATGTTTGCAGTTTTGAAGAAATTGCATCGGAATTGACAGAACATGATGGCATAATTCAGAAGGAAATATTATGTTGTGACTTAGGAGAAGACCTTTACGAGGTAAATAAAAAACAAGCGTGCCGTTTTCACGGTTAGAAAGTGTTCTGTAATTTTTTCAAAACATCTTCACACAGACATGCAACATTTACAATACAGATAAACAAATCAAACATGATTTAATTTATCATGCCATATGACACTCCTCCCTCTAAAAGTTTTAAAGCTCTGGGGAGTAACACCACTCAGTGTAAAAACGTAAATGCAAATGTAAACGTCTATCCATATGAAAAAGCAACGATTGTCCTTATTCCGAATTCACTTTAAGACAATCGCTTAATTGAGCATCACACGTCAAGGAAACGTTACTGCTATTCACTCAAAGGATGTGTGATTTCATGAAGCAATTCACTGTTATTCACTTAAAGGATGTGTGAATTCATGAAACAATTGACGGAATGATAATTGCACTCATTTCCGCTTCACTCAGTTCAGTCAATAGTAATAGTAGTCCGGATCGTGCCGCTGCACTACACTTCTTCCGCTTCTGGTCTGACTCGGAGATGCTGCTGCAATTGGCTCCGGCCAATCGTCGTCCACGGATCCTGCCGATCGGTTCTCCCTCGTGGCTCGCTCGGGCCTCGCAGATCGAATCTTCCTCCTGGCTCGCTCGGGCCGGTTCTGTACACTGGTTGACTCGGGGTGATTCTCCACTTCTCGATCCTTGTCCGAACCTGGATCATCCGTGTAGTCGTCATCTTCTCCTCCTCTCGTCACTTTACGTTCGTCCTCAATTCTTGGAAGATCATCTGGTTCCGAGACCTTCCTCTCTCGACCTTCAGAATAATCTTGCGAGATGTTACGAGAGTGCCATTTTTCTCCATTATCTAGAACAACCGACTTAGATCCTACTAGCTTCCTCACAACATGGTTTCTGTGCACTTTCCCAGTTCTTGGATGCTTAATGCAGACTCTGTCTTCCACCTTAAACTGATTCTCTTGGAACGTCACTTTCTTCTTTCTAACACAGTGGTCTTGACTCAACAACTCAAGCTTCGTCCTCATTTCCCTGCCATGCAACAGTAAGCTAGGAGAAGTGTGGGTAACTGCATGTTGTGTCGCTCTATAATTCTGCAGGAATGCCTGGATGTACGGTTTCACTGAAGTTCGTTCTCTATCAGCTATCTCAATCTGCTCAGCAAGTGTTCTGTTGAATCTTTCTACCACAGCGTTGGACTCGGGGTTATAGAGTGGCGTTCGGATGTGCTCTATATAATTTTCCTTCAGAAAACTCTGAAACTCTTTCGAGGTAAACTGCACTCCGTTATCAGACAAAATCTGCCTGGGAACTCCTTCACGACTCATAACCTGTTTGAGAACTTGGATAATCTTCGACGCTTCTACGCTCGGTGAAAATGCAACCTCTGGCCATTTGCTGTATAAATCTACTACGACTATTGCAAATCGTTGATCTTGACTCAGATGATTCATCGGTCCTTTTATGTCTATTGCAATTCGGTCCCAAGGGCCATTCGGCAAAGGCAACTGTTCAGTACTTGGAGCTGGACCAGCTTTAAATGTCTTGGTGGCTTCTGAGCATGAATGACACAAACGGATAGCCTCCTCTACATCCTTGTCTAGTCCTGGCCACCAGTAACTCGAACGAATCCTAGCCTTGGTCCTCTGCATTCCTTGATGACTCTCATGTGCAAGACTAATAACATGACTTCTCAGTGAAACTGGAACAATCAGCCTACGGCCTCTCAACACATGTCCATTGTGAATCGACAACTCATCCTTGACTTGGCAATATGGCCTCAAATCAGCGGGAATTTTGTCTTTCTTTGGCCAGCTAGTTCTCATGAAACTACGAAGTTGTTGTAATTCTGTGCATAATTCAGATTCTTCATGGAAGTTGGAAATGTCTGAGGAGTTGACTAGGACAGTGTCCTCTTCATCATCAGCAGCTAAACAATACACTGCATCCTCAACCGGAAATCGGGAACAGAAATCTGGAATCACGTTCTCAATACCACGTTTGTAACGGACTTCGAAATTAAATGCCATTAACCGTGTCGCCCATCTCGCCAACCTCAAACTCATTCTGTCGAAGCCTTTTTTGAAAATATTAACCGCAATGGTTCATGATCAGTTTCCAATACAAATCTACGTCCGATTAAGTAGGCTCTCCATTTTTCACATGCCCACACCAACGCCAGGGCTTCCTTTTCCGTAGTCGAAAACTTTCGCTCGGCATCTGTCAATTTTCTAGAGGCAAACTTAACTGTGCGCTTTCCTAAGACAGGGTCGGTTACGGATAATGTGGCACCTAGTCCTATGTTGGACGCATCTGTGGACACTATAACTGGGAGTGCGACGTCGAATGGGGCGAGTGCGGAGCTATTCCTAATACTTGACTTCACATTGGAAAAAGCATTCTGAGCCGCTAATGTCCACTCAAAATTCTGCTCATTCAACAATCTGCGCAAGGGCTCGACTAAAGTGGCAAAATTCGGTATGTGTCGGGAATAGAATCCGAATGCGCCTAGCACTGTCCTAAGTTCCGTCAAACTTTTTGGTGCTGGTGCTTCCACAAGTGCCTTGACCTTCTCTTTGGATGGTCGAATGCCTGTCTCATCAACCTGATGACCAAGATATGATATGCTTCTAGCTCCAAAAATGCACTTCTTCTTGTTGAATTTCACATTGTGTTCTGCAAGTCGCTTCAACGCTCCCTGAAGTCTAGCATTATGCAACTCCGGTGTTGGACCAGAAATTAGAATATCGTCAAGATAACAAGCTACACCTTCCAGACCTGCCAAAATTTTGCTCATTACCGCCTGAAACGCTGAAGGACACGAGGCTATACCGAAGGGAGAACGTTTGAATCGAAAAAGACCATCTGGCACTACAAACGCAGTGAGGTCCCTACTCTCCTCGTGAAGTGGTAACTGAAGGTATGCTTCTGATAGATCAAGCTTTGTGTACATGACTGCGTCCTTCATGGTATACAGTAATTCCGAGATCCTTGGAATGGGGTAACCGTCTGTCACAACCGCTTCATTCGCCGCTCTAAGGTCAACACAAACGCGTAGCCTACCATCAGCTTTCTGAACAAGCACTAGATTGGACACCCACTCTGACGCATCAATTCTCTCAATGATGTCTTCATCCAAAAGTCTTTACATTTCTTCTGATACTCTACTCCTCAGGGCGAAAGGTATCTGTCTCATTGGTTGTCTTACGGGTTTCAAGTCTTTGTTGATGCGGACCTGGTGAACAAAATTCTTAATTGCACCTATCGTGCCTTCTGGATATGCATTGACTTCACTCGTTTCACTCAGCTCATTGACTGTTTCAGAGTAAATCCTTTCTATGTCTCTGCCGTAAATCCTAACGATGTCTCTGCCAATGCTGTGGAAAAGCTTTATGATATCCAAACCGAAAAGAACCACCTTCCTATCCTCAACAACAATAAATTTCACCGTGTGACTTTCTGAACCGTCTGGAGAAGAGCAATCAACTTGAATCCTACCTAAAATTTTCAGTTTGTCCCCTGTGTATGTCGTGACTTGTGACCTGCAAACCGTCAGATTTTTCTGAATTCTCTCACTGGACCAAAAGTTACGCAAAATATGTCTTGGCAAAATGCTCACTGTGGCACCTGTGTCAATCACACCTATCAGTTCATTTCCATCTAATGTAAGTACAAAGTGGATCTCAATTTCTCGTCTGTTTCTCTTTCAGTTCCATACACAGTCACATGACAAATTGTGGGGTCACTGTCTTCGGTCGAACTAACCTCGTTAACGACAGTTTTTCCTGATGACCTCCCGTCTGGATTTCTTTGGCTAGGCCTATGCCTGTCACCTGAGTTGGATTCTTGGTTTTTCGTCTGACATACTTTGGAGTAGTGTCCTATCTTTTTGCAGAAGTTGCATCGCTTGTCTCGTGCTGTACAATTCGGGTCTGATCCTATATGGTTGCCGCTACCACACCTATAACACTTCACATTGCCTCTGCTAGAACTTCTAACCTGACTTGGCCTACTTGTGTTTCGCTTCTGTGTTAGACTGCGGTTCCTATCACGACCTCTGTTGTACGACATTTGGTACACTGAACTCTGGTTAGTCTTCTGATTTATCAAGTTGCTGTCTTTTGTCACTCTTTCGTATTCCTTAGCGATCTCCACTGCTCTTTGGAAATTCAGTTTCGCATCGTCCTCCAGTAGAAGTTTCTCCCTAACTCGGCCGTCCTTAATGCCCATGATAAATTGCCCTAGCAATTCCTCGTGTAGTGGATCTGTCATCTTTGTAAATTCGCACCGTGAAGCGATTTGGCGTAAATCTGCCGTGAAACTCTCTATGGACTCGCTTGACTTCTGCTTGCGTTCTCGGAACTTTACTCTGTGTGTCCACTTTGAAGTGTAACCCACGAAATACATACGTCTGCAGACTGTCTTGGAGCTTACTCAGAGACGAAATAGCACTGCTATCAAACGTGTACACTATGCGCTGTCCTTCACTACCAAGGCATGAGATCAATAACGCCCTAACCTATCCTCCTCTACCTTCGCGTCCAAACCTACGGCCAACATGTAGTTCTCAAAAGTTCTGATCCACGTATTCCACGGGATGGTAGGTTCACCTGGAGAAGTTAAGAAAGGCGATGGTGCAGGTATGCCTGTTATGACATTCGGTGTAGAAGACGCGGCCATGTCTGTCTGCTAAACCTAACTTATTGCTTAATAAGTTATATAGCCTATGCACCAAAATATGTAAGTTTATAAAGGTGCTGTAAATATTACTTTACGAAGACAGACTTCTGTGCGTTCGCTAATCCTCAGTCGCCATTTATGTTGTGACTTAGGAGAAGACCTTTACGAGGTAAATAAAAAACAAGCGTGCCGTTTTCACGGTTAGAAAGTGTTCTGTAATTTTTTCAAAACATCTTCACACAGACATGCAACATTTACAATACAGATAAACAAATCAAACATGATTTAATTTATCATGCCATATGACATATTATTTTACAGATTCCGTGTCATGACAGCCTTGGAGAGGTAGATGTTTGTTGAATTAGCAACTAGATGACCTGTTTTTGCTTTCATGATTGACCTCAAGAGAATCTTCTTAAGCAAGATCATATCAGAAGCAACCTACCACTGGTAGAACAAAATAACAGAATCAAGGACAATGACTTCAATCAACCTTGAAAGATATAAATTTAGTGAATCATAAAATCATGCCGCTGAAAATTTAAATAAAACTTGAATTCTCAGCCAAGAAAGCACGAATAATATCGCGACTTTTTCATGAAGACTTCCATTATAATGCGGTTCATGAAATTCCCTTGATAATCAGCCTAATTTCCGCTTAGTTAGGATGTTTATTAGAAAATATTCATCCCTTTTGATATCCAACTTGTTTCATACTACTTATAAAGATGAATCATGTCGGTAGTATATAAATATGCAAAATTTTGACTTTTTAAAACTGCTCAAATAATTTTTTGGACCACGGGAACGTAATATCCGCAAGAAACTGAATCTTTTCATGTAAAACGTTTCACTATATACAGATGCTTTTTGAGTCGACACTCTACCTATATATCCCTGCTCTATGTCAAAAGACTTTTTTGAACTTAGAAATTGATGGTAGATGGCTTTGCTAAACGATACACTTTAAACAGTTATCGCATGGAAGCGCTTTGATACAATTTCGTGCGCAATACATTGTGCGGCACGATAATCTGCTCATTTTTGACTATTGATGCACCATGTGTGGCATGAAAACTAACAGCATTACTTATATCGCTGCTATGAATAGTGTCTAGACTTCGTGGATGAATGAACATGTTCATCATAACTTCATATTTGCATTGCCAATTGTCTGTAAGTGATGTGAATTCATTAACATACCTAATTTTGTAAGAAATTCACGAAAATGCCTGATTTAAATTAAAGTAAAAGCTCTGATATTGCGATCGTTCCAAGATTTATCAAATTTGAATCGAGTAGAGACTAAAGGTGACACAAAGTGTGGTTGCAGAAACTCGAACCCTTCTCGAGTAAAAAAATATCTGTAGAGTCATCAGTCCTCTTATTATGAAATGGTCAATGATATCTGACACTACTGGATATTTATTGTGAAGAGTAGCGGCTGTTTTTGTTGCTGTAGCTGCCACGCACTGTTCCAACTGCATATATTTCAAAACATGACTTACTAAATGCCGATAAGTACACATCATGAAATTATTCACGAATTGTTCTCTACACCTTCTTAATCTCAAGTTCAGAAGCTTTCAAATGAAATTCAGAAATTTTAAAGTCAAATTCAGAAATGTTAAAATCAATTTCAGAAGTATTAAAATGAAATTCAGAAATTTTAGAGTCATATCCAGAACATTTAAAATAAAGTTCAGAAAATTTAAAATCTATTTCAGAAAATTTTTTAACATTTAAAAACTATCAGAAAACACTATATTCTCAGTAACTAAACACATAGGATCGCTTCAGCCACTTTGGTTAACGCCCACATTTCAATTAAAAAAGTTCTGTCATTTTACTAATGCCCAACTTTTATGTCTTGCATGGCTTGCGCAGCAGCAAGGAAAGTCTGACTGTGTATGCGTCTAATGCATTCTGTTAGATACCACAGACAGCAGTGGATTTCATGCATTCTCTGCATTAAACTTTCGGAAATGTATTCAAAATACAATGTGTGAGTACAAATGCAAAAATCGCAGATAAGTGAAAACAATGAATCTTGAAAGTATTTGCGAAGATCAGTATTTTTGCTTTTCTGTTATCCGCAACATGAACATGTTTTGTATTGGTATTAATTGCGCTACTTTGCCAGCCGATATATCATCTGGAGGGACTTGCAAAGCAATAAGCAATAAACAGAATACTTCTTTAATCGTAGCCGTACATCTGGAAGCACTTTAAAAATCATTCGTTCGATCGTGAGAATAAAAATTTCAACAGGATCGAATCCTCATCCAATTTGTATACGTTGAAATTATTATTTCCAATTAAAGTTACCAAAAGAAAGTTTTTGTTTCGGACGTCAATTTACAAATATCCAAAGAAATTCTTCGATATGCTAATCCGCTATCTCACCAATGATTGGAATGATAGTATGACATGTGATCTGATTTCAATTGAATTGTCATGCATGCTACCAATAATGAGAGTAAATATTATGTTTCTCACTTCCTCAGTGATTCAGATTTAAGATACTAAGGACCTGTCATTTGCACCTCTCCTTGCATATTTCAATCCATCTTACATAGCAAACTTAATTTTGGTTTTTTAGGTTTCATATTTTCACCTTTTGTTATTTTTAAGTTAGCTTCTCGTCAGGTTCATGACGAACTCTTATTTCAGTTCTTATATAAAATAAAATCGTTTATAAGTATTAATTTATTTCCCTTACCGTCTTCAGTTGAGTCGACTAGCCTTCATACGTATTTCAGTCCCTACTCTATACTGGAGTAGGTTACTCTATGTTGTTAGTATTAATTCATATTCATTCGTTCATGACTTTTAATTACCTAGTTATTTACAAGATTTTCCACTAGGGTAGTTGTTTAACTTTGGTATCTTCCTTTTCCTGGATCCTTCGAATTTTTTTTTGACCGTGTCGTGTCTTGATTCCATTGTCAAAACATTCTCTCTTGATCTTGCTCTGAGTGCATCACTATAGTTAGTAAATTTCGACATCTGATTCTGAGCACTCCGTACACAGCAAGACCCTGATGATTGCCCACTGTTCTGTTTAAAGTGCGAAGAACAAGTGTCTTACTTACATGCATAAGTTTCGTAAGTGAAGGTCTACTTCTCCCTCGAGGCCATTAGGAGTCTCAAGAGCATCATTAGACAAAACAATGATATTATGACTCTGCAATACACTGAGGAGTAGCATTAAAAGACCTCTGTCGAGAGAGATGCTTCGCAAGAAAGATGCGGAAATCACAGATCATGATTAAACACCATCGTAACAGAAAATTGGTGCCATTATTTACTACTGATCAAATGAAATAAGTAAGAACAATTACAATAAATAATACAGAAGAAAAGAAACGCACTGTGCTTTTCCGATCTCGAAGCTAGATTTGTTGCAAGCATTGCAATGTTACTTATCGGAACTATATTAAGAGATCGGAGATTACATAGATGCATCGTCGGAGATGAATATAATAATAATGATGTAGCTTTATTAGTGCATCACAACCGATGGTTCTTTAAAAGTAGCATTACACAAATCGTTTATGAAAAACGTCAGAAATAAAATCGGTTGGAAGTCATGCAAAGCAAATGAAGGAATTTTGGAAACGCACTGTTCTTGATCTGAGTTTTTTTTTGTTCCGACTACCAAGTCCTTCACTATGTCGAGTTTCTTCGCTATCGTGAATAAGATGAAATGGGTGTTCCCCATCCTCTGCCTTTAATGCTAATTGCTTGGTCGAGGGATAAGTACGAGGGATAAGTATATGTTAAGTGTTATCTCTTTTGTCTTCTGCGGGGCATGCGCAATTTTATTTATTCTTTGTTATTAGGTTAGGGGTGGTTATTTTAGTTAGGGTATTTTGTTATTCAATCCATTGTTTTATTATGTTCTTGTTTAATACCTTTGTTACTGTTGCTGTCATTATCACTATAGATCCGAGTTGGTCAAGTCAAGTGGTGCAATTGGTGAAGTGAAGACTGTTGCGCGTAGAGCTGAACGCGAAGGCAAACACGTGATTTCTGTCACAACTGCGCGCTGACGTTGTCCGGGATGGTCGCTGCTACCCGTCCTCTCCTGCTGATGCTGACAGAAGACTTTGAAGACTTTCTGTTTTCCGACTTTGTGACTGCTAAAGACATCCTTGAATACTTCTGTTGAAAATTCCTGTATTTTCCTGGTGACGTATAATAATACATGAACCAAAATTTATTTTCTCCATTATTTTGTTTTGGGAATAATTAAAAGATTACTAACTCGTAACATAAGATAGATCTTATCATGGTCATGCACACAGTTCGAAGTAATTGGTCGTTATTCGGCGAAATTTGCTTTAGGCAGTGTAGTAGGTGTATTCGTCTTCCAGCTTTCGAAAGTGTGTGATCGAGATGCTGTTGCCAACTGAGCTTTTTGTCGAGAAAAATTCCAAGAATTTTGGCAGAGCTATAGCTTCTTCAATAATAGTTGAAGATTCTGGCTGACAGAGAACTGGAGGCTTGAGAGTTTTCTTGATATTGAAATGCATTACCTTAGTTTTCAGATAATTCAACTGCATGCCATGCTCATGAGACCATGTCAATATGTGATTCATCTCCTCAGTGAGTTCATTGTCCCCGACTTTGCGAATGTAGTGCACCACTGATTTGTCATCTGCAGACTTTACCACAATGAATAGATACCGGTGCTTTTGATTCATTGTTCTCGCACAGACAGATGTGATGCAATCCAGAGCAAAATTTCTTTTGGGGTATTTTTGTCTATCAGGGATTGTAGAATAACCTGGTGTAGTACACTGTATTCTATTAAATGGCCTGCTATTATCCAACATCAGAAGCCTAACGGCTCCCGGAGTGTCCGGATGGGATAAAATACGATGAATCGTGTACGTGAATTGCGTCACAGTGCCTTGACCATTCCCTGGTACATAGGCGAATTGGGTGAGTCTAATTGGTGAAACTCTCTGGAAAAGCCACTTCTTCAAAACTAGCTTTGGAAATAATCGGCAGTAAAGAAATAGGGCGATAATCAGTAAGCTTAGGTTGTTTGACTTTGGGGATTGGCACAATATTAGCCATCTTCACCGGTAGCAAGGCTCAAATTAACCACATGTTGGATAGATGGAGCCATAAACTAAGTATATAGTACTTACTCTATGGATGGAGTCTTTTTTCAAATGGATCAATATGTCAAATGCTTCGGTCTGAGCAACAGATAAGAGTGTATTAGATGGCATAGAATCCAATTGCTCGAGAATGCTACGCGTGTCAATGTCAGAGGGAACAAAGGTGTTTGTGAAAATACTTCAATCATATCATTGACATTCACGTGAGTTGACTTTTTCTTGTGATGAATTAGTTCATTGACTGCCTTTCATTTTCATGAGTTGCTGTTGATGCATGCTACAGAATTGTGAAAATTACACTTCAAGTCACGAATATGAGTAATTGCTGCATCATGCAGTCTCATATATTTGAGATGTTTTCTCTCTGCATGGGCCCGATCGCGTGCGTTTATAAGTAGCTTTGATGATGACTTGACCCATGCCTTGTCGTCATCACGAAGGGAAACAAAGAATTATATCGATCAGATATAGTCCGTCTGTTCATACACGAGCTGCTTCATCAATATCGTATTCGAAAAGAACACTCCCGAGGAAACACGATGTCGTAGTCAGAGTTTCTCTGAAAGTGGCACAGCTGGCTGGTAACTTCTTCCGAAATTGTATCTTTGTAACCCGTGAAAGTGGATATTTATTCGATGCCTTGCAATGGACTACATTGTGGTCAGAAAGAGACAAGGGTGGTAGCATTATCTATCAGAGCACACGTATCGCTGTACATGTAGGCTTCTTTGCAATGGCCAAGAAGCCAAGAAGTGTTGCATAGTTACATTGCTTTCGGTTTAGTAGAGTGTCAGTGTAGTTCTATTGTTTACCTCCATTATCCACTTTCCACTTGTCCACCATGTGTAGTCTCAGATATAGTGCGGCATTAGTTCACTTGTAATCGGTGTAGTAGCATCATTGTGTTTCTGTATATTGCCTCTACTTTTCCAATTTTTATCCATCGGTCTCCAGTTGCTTTATAATATCCATTTTCTTTATAATATCCATTTCCTTAATCTATGGTGACCATTGTCCTATTCAATTTGTACTACCATCATGTGTAGTCGGTACAGTATATTAGACGTCTGTTTTGAACGTGTATGCGGCAGTGTTTGGAATCTATGGCATTAGTATATATTAGCAGTAAGAATGTGTGGTGCTACAAGTCTTAAGATTTCCATTTTTACCAGATGTTGGGCCGAAGCTCATTAATTTTAATTCGTTGCCATGAGAAAGCTCCATTGCGTTCTTTTAAGAACTGATCAATCCAATGGTTACAGTAGCATTGCATTTGTACACTTGCGGATTGGAGAACGCCATTAGTCCTCAATCGGACTACTTCACTTAATAATTTGAATTAGTAAGCATTATATTCTATTATAAAGGGCTGCTGGGATGATTTTCATCATCGTATGAGAATGAAGACATGCGTGCTAAGTATGATGAGAGTCACTTGCAAACTATTGGAAAAATATGTAGGCCAGTGTAAGTCAAGCATTTCATGGATCACACATTGCAAATGTCACTTATCAGAATTAAATTAAGAGCACAGACAAATATGGGGCATGAAGAAAGTATTACGCATTCTCATGCATTGTTAGATGCCTAGATAGTGCGAGCAGAGTTGGGCTTCTATGGAGAAACTCCGTCAGATGGTTAGAGGTAGTCTGTGCAATCTTATTAGTGGACATCTATGTTTGTCTCTTTGACCGCTATTTTGTATTACTTTTCTGCAAGTTTGTGCGCATTTAATTTTTGCTCTTCTGATTCTGTCAACAATCCAAATTAAATATTAACATTTAAAGATGCGAATGCCCAATTTTTTTTGAAAAGTGCAGTAGTAAAAATATCTGCATGTACTTTTATAATCTGGTTTTAATTATAGGTTTAGATAAACATATTTGTGCAATAGGTCAACAGATCATTGGAGGTATAAAGGTCAAATATAATGAGAACAACATCTTGAGTTTTATTACTTTTGCATCGCTTCCTATTGAAATGGAAGTTTTCAGCGTCTAATATCATTTTATAATGTCTTTTCCTGATTTAGTGCAATAGAAGGTCAATTCGTGCACTTAGAATCAGTTAAAAAATGATGGGAAGTTGCTGAAGCAAATTTTCCCTTCCTGCGCTGTGACCATATAGTAGAGTGATCGCTCTGCGTCCGGGAGACCTTGGTTCAAATCATGGTCGGGTCAAACCTAAGACTTTTGAAATATGTACACTCTGCATTCTTGCAAAACACTCGGCACAAAAATATTGAGAGTGAGATAGATAGCAGTTCGGCCACACGGAAGAAAGACTACACGCCTATTGTACTTCCGAAAATAAGGAAGGTTTATTAATTTTACTTTTTGCTGATTTCAAAATTATCAGATAAGGGATTTACATCATGGCACTCCCCGAGGAGGTTGAAGACATGCAACAAAATAACAAACTATAACTTCTAATATCTAATTAATGTATACCGATTATTACTTAGTGAATGTCTATGTCTGATTATTCATAAGCAAGAATAATTCAGACGCGCACCTCAAATTCCAGTAAATTCATTGAAATTAGGATCATCCGGAGTGAATTATTTCGAACATACAAGGTGTGACTAAAAATTATTGAGACTACTTCAGTTGACCAATTTAATTGACGACTTTACAATTCTCGATGACAATTATGAGGGCTTAAGCTTATTATTTATCAAAAATGTGATGAAAGCAAATGCACCTCCCTTGAGCACGTTCAGAAAAAGTCTACCATTTTAAGTGCAACGAGATAGGTTAATTAGCGTGAACCATGCAAATGCAATAAGAAATGATTTCAGTTAATCACGTTTTTAGTCAAGTTTTCATGGTCTACCAAATTTTGTTAGAAAGCACTGTCATGAGGGCATTCAACAGAATGGGACATTCATTTATCTACATAATCTCCAGCACATTCAATTACACTGATACATGGTTTAAGAGACAATCGGACCTTGGTCAAGAACTTCTTTGAGAGATTGAACGAAAAAATTCTATAGAATAATCCACAACAGCAACAATTTCTTCTCAAAACGCGATTCTCATAGTTTCTCATTAGAGTCAGTCAAAGAGACACCTATCACACACATGGTGACTGCCAAACAGCATCGACACCTCGATGTGTAAAGAATTCCCTTGTTTTTTTGACAGAATGGTGACTCGTGCTGTTCATCAAAGATGGAGTTGGTTCAACCGAAAAGGGTCAGATCTTACAGACTATTCTCGGTCCAAGTCTCGTGTTTAGCAACGTGGTCTCATTAACAATTACTGATTGAGATGGCGCCACATTTGCAAAGCAAATTACGTTCAAGGCGTGAGGAACCCACGTCAAATACACGTAGCAGTGTCGCAGTTTTCCTGGATAAACAGGTCCATGCTAACCTCCTGCTAATAGTTCAATATCTCGAAGAGAAAATAGCTCTCCTTACACGCATGCCAATGAGTGCAAAATTTCACTGGTAGACACTGATTTCGCTCGACTAACTGCATCCGGACTCTCCGGACGCGGTTGACATCCTTGCCTTGAGGAAAGTGGTCGAATGTGAAGGAGTTTCATTGCCGCATGCAGTTTAGAAGTCATGAATTCTTTAACAAGTATTTTCTCAAGCAAAATCTGTGTTTGGGTGTAAAACCTGGCCAAGACATTCGATGTCATTTCCAATGTCTGTCTGTAATGCCTCGTTGCACGCACGCTTGCATATCCATGATAATCAGCGATAATCACGTGATATGTCAATCAATGAGGCTCAAATTTTTGTCAGATAATTGCTACAATGCCACTTTGCTACGACACATTGAATTTTAGACCATAGGTATATTATTTCATCTTTTCTCATGAAAGTCTGAATAATTATCAGTCATGCCATATATAAAAGTTTGCAGAGATGAAGTCGGTATTCTGTGTTTTACCGCACAATTTTTGTATTCCTTTACCTATTTTACTCAACGTTTTGATTTAGCTGCAGCATTGAAGCTTGCTAATATAATATAGAGTGGTAAAAGTGACATTTTCATTTTATAACTGACTCTTTCATTTCAGCACTTGCCATCATGGACATGGACCATCTTCAAAAGTTGGGTGATCGTCTGGTGAACTGGGAAACTGCTCATTCAGCCCTACTTCATCGATTGTCGATCAACACGAAAATGCAAGACATTTTCAATGTCATCAAGGACATCCATGAGAAAATAGAGAAGAAAAGCGTCGACATTGTTGTCATGGGGAAGACATCCAGCGGAAAGTCCTCCTTGATCAACAAGCTCCTTGGCATCGAATTAATGCAATGCAGCATTGGACACACCACTCCGAACATTGTGTGGATCAAAGCTACGGAAAACGATTCATATTACGTGAAGGAGTCCAAACCAAATGAGAAATTCATGATTGACTTATCAAGTGAAGCAGGACGCGGTCGGTTCCATGAAGTCGTGAATAACAATAGCGGCGACGGGATGAATGAATGTTTGCACGTGTATGTATCCGAGTCTCTACTGGGTGAAGGTGCCATGATATCCAAGACTGTGGCTTTCATGGACTCCCCAGGAATGGGCCGTGACGTCTTCCGATCGGAGACGGTGAGAAATCACATGACTGAAGCCGATACCATCGTTCTTGTGGTAGATATCGTCACATGGGCTGATAATGAAGAAACTAGGAATATATTGAATGATAGGAATTTCCTTGTAAAACCGAACGTCATCGTGGCAGTCAACAAATCTGATAAACTGTCGAAGATCAAAAGTGATAAAGAAAGAAAGAACTTAAAAAAGAATGCTACAAAAGAAATCGTACAGCTATTGACGAGGAAAAAAGGAATTTATTCTAGCGAGAAAGATGCCAATGACGCTATCTATTTCATCTCTGCAAAACAGGCCCCAGACAGAGGAGGAAATGACTTATCTCAACAAGAGTCATTCTCGAAATTAGAAAAGAAAATCATGTCACTTTCTCAAAGAATGAGCGAACAGAAAAAGAAAGAAAAGGCGAACGCCGCAGCCGAAGATTATTTTACAAACACAGTTCTGCCAGAGCTAAATGCTGTTCAGGAGGAGATACGCGAAGTTGACAACAAAGTCAATCGTGCCAAAGAAATTCTTGAAAATTCTATGATCAACATAGACTTACTTGTCAATCGAAATTTCGTAAAAAGGTTTAGCTCCAATGCTGACAACCTGGCGTCAAAAGTGGGAACACAGAAGATTGACCTATTCCTAGAATATAGCAAAGTTCATGGTGCGTCTGAAATGCATCGAATTTTGCTTGCATTCCTTGATGAACGGATTCAGCACCTTATTGGCAATGAATTGAGTCATGTTATCAATGAAGTCATTAATCAAAAGAGACAAGAATTCACTGAAACGTTCTCCTCCCGACTTGATCCACTAAAACGTGGCCATTCGACCTTTGATCAAAGAATGTTGGATATTAAAGGAAGGATAAAAAAATTGCCTGTGGTATACAAAGCAAAATTGGAGGATCAAAAGAGAAATATTAATGCGAAATACAGCTGCCGGAGGGAAAAGGTGAAAGAGGAAGAGCTGAGAGATTTAGAGAAGAGAAAGCAAGATGCAGAAAGCGGTCAGGAAAATATGTTTGTAAATGCAGGAATTGGCTTGGCGCTCGGAGGATTATCTAGATTTGCTAGTACACGGATAGACGATCACCTCAGCAGTTCTGGAAGACCCAATCCGGCTTTGAGTACAGCGAGTGCGATCCTGGATGTCGCTGGGAACGCCATGGGAAGAGTGGGAGGTACGTACTTATCGATGGGGTGTCGGGATAGGATCAGGGAAGGTGGAATTGAGCGTCTTTCAGGGTCTTTAGATAGAGCAGCAAAACAGTGTGATGGACCTTTGGGTGATGCATTGAATTCCGCGGCAAGATCCATAAATGGAAAGACAATAGACGCACACGGACTGTCGAACTCAGCATTGGCCCTTCAATTGCCACTTAATGGTCTTCTTGAATCGAATTCTATTGGCGCTCTGATAGTTGGCGCTTTAGGCGTTGGTCTGACGGCTTATGGGGCAGTTTCAGGAGAGGAACACAAAAAGGAAAGAAAACAAGCACTTCAAGAAGAATTCAGAAGGAGACTAGGAGCAAAATTTGAAGAAATGAGAATTGAATGTGACGATGAAATTGCAGATTACGAGACTTATCTTCAAGAAGAATTGGAAAATGAAAAGTCTTCTTTAGAAGAAGATCTACGATATTATCAGCAGTTAGCGGTGGAAGAGCATCAGAGGAATGAAACTGAATTCCAACAAACTGTTATTGATATATTGACTGAGTTGTTCATCGAACTATGCAAATGCGTGTCCGAAGCTGTTCACCGAGCATTGGGTAAAATTACTGCTGATTTGCGAGACAGTCAATCAGATTTTGATCACTCAGCGAATATTCATGATGAAACTCGTCAGAACAGAAATTCAAATTTCTTCCTGAGATTATTCAACTACTACACCAGACAGGGAGAAGCTTGTTGATACAGAATTGACAATATGCAGTATTTTCGACAATCTTCTGGGCCGATATTTACATCTCCTATTCACAAATCCAAAAATAACTTTTGCTCTATGCCTCCCCCACAATCATTATTGTAAATCTTCGCGTAATTGCTGCTTGTTTGCCACGAATCGGCCGCGAGGTTAAGGATATAAGGCTGATTCCAGTCTCCCTACCACAATTTGAATATTCGTTTCAAATTTACTCTAAATTCTCAGCGGTTCCTAAGGATTGGAATAAAAGCAGTCTTCCAGACTTATGAGATCAATAGGACTACATTGGAAACTGAAGACTGCCAGTGATTTAGTTGCTGGTTTGCTGGTGTACAATTAGTTGTGGTGTATAATTAGTTATGATATTAGTTGCTGGTGTGTTAGAGGTGCTGGTTTAGAGTGAACAGCTTTCGTAGTTACACGTGTGCTTTAATAGCTAAATTCTCTTTAACGTCGAAGTAAGCAACGGTAGCCTTCTGTAAACGCTATCGTAGTATTTTGATATTCTCATTTTGTTGTGTAACTTCGTAGGGAAAATTAGTCTATAGTTTCAATGCAATGAACCACTGAATTGTTTGAAAATGAAATAAAAGGCTCATGTTAGGTGGAATTGAGGCTGCACGGTTTGTTTGTTGAAAAAATAATAAAGGTGACGCATGTCCAAATTTTGAGTTGTTTTTGAGTTGAGTACTTGAAATTCGGGCTACAAACAGAAGGGATTCACCTGCACTTGTCACTTTTTAAAATTGTTATAGAATGATATTACTGTATGTGATAGAACTACATGAATTTTCATAAAGTAGATACATTTATTACATTGTATATTTTATTGTACAGGGGTCGACAAAAAATGATTGTTTCCATGAGGATGATGAATAGTCCATCACAGTAAATATGAAATTAAGGCTTCTTAATGCATCAGTTAAAAATTGTATTTTCTCATTAAGACGCTGTTTAAAAGTAGCTACTGTGCTGAGATAAAAACTAACCATACTTTTTCTCAACGTTTTTTGGGGGGGAATATTGTCAAAGTTAAAAGAATTCAAGATCTGTTCAAAAAATTGGAGTGTGTGTAGTGGAAAAAATGACGGAAAAGGAAGGAATCTGTAGAACCCGTGTGAGTGATTACTGAATGCTACGATAATATTCGATAAATTAGAGAATTCCGTAAGTGTGGATGACAATCAATTATCTTGTGACTGTCATTTATCTTCAAACGGGCGATGAAGGAACAATCTGTTAATTAATCAAATACATGTGCTTCTGAATTCTCGTAAATAAAAAGTATTCAGAAAAATGCAAACTGAAGGTCTGAATGTAAACTGTAGTGGAGAGAGAACTCAATTGACATCGCAAATCACTGGAATTCCCTGACATAAGTGAAGAAGCAAAGCTCGCTTCAGTGAATCCCTTTAAATAAAGTTTGCACGTCGCAGACAAAACACTTTGCAACATCACCCATCACTCAGTCAGTGATCAAATTGTTCATCTCAGAACTTCTATCGGTAGAAAAACTTTTCTGGAACTTAGAATTTGTTGACCGCTTCAATCCTTGTGTAGGCGGGATATAGATATATTCAAATATTAGGCCTACATGTAGTATTGTCAGTGTTATTATTGTATCAATGTCCGTTTGGGAGACTATTCTTGATTATCTGTTATCAATTATCGTATGTTTGATTGACTTTGAAAATGTAGTTAACATCATCATAAATTAAAGCAGGCTTATTTATCAATAACTCATTGGATTAGTAAATAAGTCATTGCGTGCATTACTGCTTATCGCACAAAACATGTTCTCAAAGTGCAAATAATTGCATTGTATTCACTTTGTGTTGTAATAGGTAACTCTTACTAATACGGAGTACCGGTAGGCCTACCATTCATGCTTTTCCTGTAGGCCATGCTATGTGGAGATTGAATAATGTCTAATGGCATGCATAAGTTAACCAAATAATGTCTGACGATCAAAGCCTGAACCAACCGCCATAGAGACAGACGCCAGCCACCGTCCCATCCTCGACCTGCCGGTTTTTAATAAGCCAGGCACCGTCCCGGTCGGTTCTAACCTTGATACGCTGTAAAAAAAACTATCTGCTGACAAAACTTGATCTATTTGGGTATTGATGCAAGCATCCAAAAATTATTTACTTCTGATTGATAACCACTGTGGTTTCGGACGCAAATAACAAAGATATAAGCCTTTCTTAAGAAGAAAAATATAAAGTATTCCTAGGGAAAAAATAAGCAGGTGCGGTAAATCGCAGCAATATGAGGTAGTGTGACACTCTTTTGTAAATCTTACATTGGTATTACAAAGATTGATGTGAAAAGTTCAAAGGAAATTGTCGAATGATAAAATGTTGGGATGTCAGGCGTGTCCATTTCTCATATTTGTATATTTCTTCCTGCTCTCCCAGCGACACGTTAGAAACATTATAGCTGAAAGTTCAATAATTCAAAGCTAAGCTTATAATTCTAGCATCATTTGTAAGTTCTATGATAGCGAATAATACCACCTAGAAAGCCTACAACCATGTAATTTTGCCAACCTCTGTATGAAATTCATTGGAGCAAAATGTGAGCCCTTGCACTAAGTCCAAATCTTTCAGCTTTCAAGGTTAACTTGACTTTGTTGACGCTAGTCTGGAACTTGCTGTCAAAATTTGTAGTGTTTTCCCTGATAGGTTTTATGATTCGTTACTGTGGATCAGCCCCGGTTTAAGATCTATCTTTATGTGGTTTAAGCGAAGGATTTTGTAGTTAAAACCCATGTCTAGCTTCTCCTAAGTAGCCGCTGCCTGCTCTAACAGAGAAGGTTACAATTTCATACAAGTTATACTCTTTTTATATTCGAAAATTTAAATTGGTCTCATTCAATAGTGAATATTATACTGTTATACCATAGTCTAGCGGGGTATATTAATATTTTGACACCGAAGTAAATTCATAACCCCCGAAGCCGTAGGCTGAGGGGGTTATGGATTTCGCTGAGGTGTCACAATATTAATATACCCCGCTAGACTATGGTATAACAGTATTGTACCAGGCTCCAGCCACAATAGATCATTTAAACACTTTGCCGTAGAAAATTTATTTATTAATTTGCCACAAATTTTGAATTTTAATTATAACTTTAATAGTGCTACTAGCTTAGTGAAATAATTGAAATAATATCATCCCATTACTCCTACTAACTTCTCCGCTAAGATCAGGAAAAAGTGAAATTTATCAACAATTCAATAATATTAATTTCTCAACAGTAGATGGTGCAATACAAGGAAGGCATGAAGTCATTTGTGGAACACGTTCACAGTAACTTTGCAATTTTTGAAAATTAAACGGCCTTGCTGTTCATGATCAAGTTCGGACTCTTTTAGATGCAGGTCGTAAGCTTCGTTGCAAATTTGATCATCTAGACAGTCACTAGAAGAAGAAGTAGCGATATCAAAGCAACCAATTTTGTTGCTTATATGATCACTCATTTCACTTTTCCTTTTGTTGGTTATTCTCTTGTATATCCCAAGAGCACTATTGGTTTTATGTCCCGATACGGAGCGGATTTCGTTCTCGGAAAAAGTTTCACCAAGGATGGTACATGATGTCACTCGCACAGAATGGTTGGTGTATCTTCTCGACAAACCAGTAATTTTGCTGATATGTGGCATGAAAGAACCAAGTGTATTTTTCCCCACTGGTCGGGCTTCATACCAATATTCATCGGAACATAGGAACGAATTTTTTGGTTTTTGCCACAGAAACTCACAAGAGTGATTTAGCTTTTTCAAGTATGACTGAAATATTTTCACAGGACACTTGTCTTTGTTTGTTGCATATATTCGGCCACCAATGCTGTGTTCAACATCATTTTCACGGTGATTCTTCTGCATTTCGTCTTTGCTTTTTATCAGATATTGGCGCCCTGTGTCATCAGTTAGGATCTCAAAGTCAGAGACTTTCATATCTCTTATGTTCTCTCCACCGCGACGACAAAAATATAGCTGAATGTAGAACCACGTTAAATACTGCAGGTTGAATGGTGTCGTATCATCGAGAGATGAAATAATTTTTTAACATCATTCTCGGATATAACAGGAAAATGTGAAGTGAAAGCTAAGCCATCGGACTTCAGCTTCTTAATCAAACATTGATATGTTTCCTTACTTTTTGAGAAAGTTGGATCATTCACAATGTCGATACCGGCATTTTCCTGAAAATATCTTTTCAGCCCATATCTGAGTGCATCAAAGGTGGATTTCTTGACATTTCTGATCGACAAATAAAATCTACTCATCACTTCATCGACAACTGTGGATTCCACAGGTGCTTTCAGTTGATCAATGATGACGCTTAATCTCATGTCAATTTTTTCTAGAAATTCCTCAAACATATGAACGGCATATTGTGTCTGCTTGCTGGTGTTTTTGCAGTATTTGCTATTATTTACTGCCTCTACATACTCATCAGATGGTAACACTATCTGCAACTTTCTCTCCATGGCTTGCTGCTACTTCCTGCCGTGATATATTAAAAGTGGTATATTATTTCATAACCCACTTTTAATATATCACGGTAACACATAGTTTTCTCAAAGCAAATCAAGAAGTCTATGATAAAATGTCAATGCTTCTATGAACAAACCATTGATATCCATAGCAAAAAGCAGGGAACTATGAAGATTTATACACCAAAAAGATTACATTGACGAGATAGACAGAGCATGGTACAATACACTTTGGACTGCTTCTGAAGATGAAACATGAGCGAAAAGTGACTGAGATCAGGAGAGCTCTCAATATATCGATGCGAGATATAATGTACAATATCATGAATGAATGAAAATACTTCATCTGTATTAGCTTCCAGGAAAATAAATTCAAGCCATTTGAATGAATGCGAATGTACATGTATCATGGACTCAGTTATACTCGTACTGTGCGTCACTCTTAAACGCTCGTAAGTAATGATAAAAGTCTTTATACGCGCTAGATACAGTTCGGCCATCGGTCGGCTCCAATCTGAGTGAATGATAATAAGCTAGCTTGCGAGCAAGCAACATTCTCTAAGGTGAGTGAGTATCTTTCTTCTGGATTCTCCCAATTAATCTTTGTCACAACCCTCACTTGTTAAGATTCCTATATCCTGTGGAGGCCTTTGTTGAGAGCAAAAGCATCAAAGCCCTGAAATTTCTACTCATCATAGATGGACATGAACGTTCTTTGATAAATTGCAACGTACTTTGTATATTTACAGCGTTGACTTCTAAATATCGATGAGAATTAACGGTATTGGAGCGGCTTGGTGTATCTCTGGCAAAATCTAATGCCATGGCGTTATTAGCGCGAACTCTACCAGAAGCGACATATAGTACCATATATAGTTCCATAGTACCATATAGTTTCCATATAGTACATATAGCTTTTTATGTTATGTCAGGCTTTAAGGATTTGTGTATTAATTAAATATTTAAATATCCATGATTTGTAGATATTCAACAGCTTTCCATTCGCATGGAATTTAATATTGCTAATGGAAATGTGACAGGCATCAAAGCCTGGTGCACACAGATATTCATTCGGGTTATGATACAAACAATTATTTTCAGAAATAAACATTTATTTGAGAAACAAGAAATGCAAGAGTGTACATTGATTGTCACGAATAATATATCTATACAAAAAAACAAAAATAATCCAAAAGAATAGAATGGAAGTGTTTTATCCAAAAATGAAAATCATTGTTTGCACGAAATAGTGATCACACATTCATAAGAGCAAGTAAATATAACATGAAGCAAAGAAAGTAATGATTGACGATGAGTTAATAAAGTTACAGTGAAAGGAAAGAAAGACTTCTAAAGCCAGTCGGTCCTGCACAGGGGAATTGGCGGAACACCAGTACACAATAGTCTTCTCGGGATCATAACATGAGGGCAATTACTTGAATCTCTCTCGGTTCGCAAGTACAAATCTTTGCAGGGTTTTGTCGCCGTTTTTCAATTTCAACTGTACCACATGTGCATGTTTTAGCGTTGTTTCTGAAAGTGATATAATGATCTCTCTTGTCAATCTTTATTAGACGCAGAGACAACAATTTGTTCAAAAAAACGGATGTGGACACGATTATTCAATTACAGAAAGAATATAGACCGTATATATCAAATATAAATCATGAATATTTAAATATGGTCGAAAGCACTTCAAAACATATAAGCCCAAGTTCACTGTTTTCAAACTATTTTCAATGTGCATAATCCATTTCAGATCTTCTTTAATAGAGACTCCCAAAATTTTTATGATAAATGCACCATCGCAGTAAATATGAAATTAAGGCTTCTTAATTTTTACGGATTGTACAATCTTTAAGGGAAAATCATGCAAAGTTGGATCTCTCAAACGAGCTTTTTTCAATCAAAGAACAGCTGAAGACTTAGAAACATTTAAATATATATCGTTGCAAATGCAGCAAGCTTCCAAATTATCCGTAATTTGTTTTATCAATAAATTGATAGAAAAAATATCAGAATCCGATACATAGGCCTACTATCAATGTCAGGTCATCTGCGTGTTTGATACAACGCTCGCTCGGATATAGAGAGCAATTATAATCTCCAAAGAGGAACGCAAAAATAAACGGAGCTAGCCTTTTCCCTGAGGGATTCCTGAAACGACATCGAGATGATTAGAGCAAATTTCGTTCAAGCGTTCAAGAGGTTCTGTTATAGAGATAGTGTTTGAGCCATAAGATAAATCCTGCAGGTAAACTTTTATTCAGAAACTTTTTTAATAACTAAGTGTGGTTTAACTTGTCGAATTCTTTCTCAAACTTTGTGTTAACAAGATAGAACCGTATCAAGATGAGTTATCAAAGCTCATTTGTACATGTAGTTCGTTCAAGATAGTGAGGTGGGCAGCGGTTGTGGAGCCGCATTAGGAGACGTTCATACATTTGATTGAGGACAAATCGTTCGATTTCTCGAAGCACAAGTTGGTTTGACAAATACCTCGTAGGCTATTGACTCTGATTAGATTTTCTTTTGGTACCGGTGTTCTAATGCCTCTTTCCAATCTTTTGGGAACCTTCTTGCCTCTATAGATGTTTGGAAAATCTCAGTCAG
Organism: Prostheceraeus crozeri; assembly: GCA_907163375.1. Classification (NCBI taxonomy): domain Eukaryota; kingdom Metazoa; phylum Platyhelminthes; order Polycladida; family Euryleptidae; genus Prostheceraeus; species Prostheceraeus crozeri. The sequence continues at coordinate 103,550 of CAJQUW010008354.1, forward strand.
TGGATCAGCTACTATGTTGGATAGACTTTTGTGTATTATTGATGGAATGCAGTCATCGCCAGAAGATTTGTTTCTCTTGGTAGATGCCAAATCCTCACACATACACATCGGCGACAGTTATGTCGATCTGCCAATCATCATCAGCATTTGGGTCGATCTGAGCTGTAGAATAATGTTGTGCAGAACAAAATTCATCCACAATCATGACAACTGTATTGGTTATGCCACCGTTTGAGTTGAAAATGCATCAAATGGTTTCTTTTGCTTACCAGTGAAGGATTTAAGCAAACCCCGGGTTCCTTGTTATTTCTCCAAATTCTTATTCGCCCAGATTGTCTTGCATTTGCCAATTTCGGCTTTTACTTTCAATTTCAAATGCTGAAATTTTGGCTAGTTCCTTTCCATGTAAGCTTTTCACCGTTCGTTTATCAAAAGCTTGATTATGGGGGTCACCCACTTTTTATCTTTTGATGATATAACGATGAATCGTTTCGGAATACACTTATTTACATATGCTGTTAAATGTTCATGAAAAAATGTTCACTTATCATCTACGCATATCAGTAACATTATAGAGTTCAGACAAATTAAAATGCTCAACCTCTTCGCGTAAAATTTGAATATTTTATTGGCGAAGTCATGCAGATAGCGAACAGAAAAAGTTAGGTTGCTAGATACATGTAAAGAAGGACGACAAGTAATAAAAAAGTGATCTGCATTACCAACTGGTGAATTGTATTGGTTTCGATATTTTGACAATCGAAATTATTCAAATCTACAACTATCACAAATTCGTGGGATGGTTTACATGAGGATAAGAAGTCAAAAAATGTCGCTTATTTCCACAGCATTACATGAGGGAGGAGCGTACAAACTAATTATGTACACGAAAGATTTCAATAAGTCAACCACTGTACATGACACTTTATTTGACAGAAAACAAGATATTGGTGGACATTTATCGCATACAGACCCCGGAAGATCTCACTTTACATAAATAGCTGTTCCTTCACCTCTCCGTCCTACGCGAGCATTCCTGTAGCTATCATATCCAGGAATATGTAGCAGTGAACTGTCAATCCTGGTGTTTACACTAATAGACAACCTTGCGAATCTGCCAAAAATCTTACGATCGAAAGATATAATACCATTTCATGTACCTGTCGTGCACAAGATTATCAAGATATTTTTATCGAAAGTTGTCGTGTGTATCTTGCATCATGACTTGAGCAGGACAGTCAATCGACAACTTCAAGCATTGCTATTCAGACTCGCTCCTCCTTGTGTGTGTGTGTAGGAGATGCGACTTCAGTTATTTATATCAAACACACACATGCAGTATATTTATATACCTTGGTTTATTCATATTAAACAACATGTACCTAGCAATGAACTCCTACATTCCATAACTAATTCAGACTGAAACACATAGGCCTATACCTGCTTGCATGATGTTGCACGCATCGATGACGATGAATTGCCCATTGTCTGATGCTGTGCTTGAGCTAGAAGTTGATTAAGTTTCTAATCTGTAAATGAAATTTTCTGTTTGAAACTATTTATTCGTTGAATCTTGAAATTGGCTACTTTTAAGCCTTGCACCTTCATACAATCGGCACGAATGATATAATCGACCTCAAAAGCTAATTATTATGTAGACGTGTGAGTTGTGATGTTTACGGTGAATTGGCTCTAAAAATTCTTGGAGGATTTCAAATGGAATTCCCGTGTCACGTTCTCTAAATTTAGTAGTCATAAACGGCGCTCCAGGAGGCTTGCTCTGTTTTCTGATGCTTTGCGAGTCACACTAAGTATAGATATAATCTCATTCATAATTTTATCCTAGTTTGATTTTACTCTAATTTATCTTGATGTCTGTAATCATTTTAACTACACTGATGACTTAATGTTGTCTCAAGAGAAAAATTAGCGCATGATTGATGAAGGTGAGCCCAACAACGTCTTCAACTGATAACGTGTTACCCAAGCGTGTGTCAGCAGTTGAGTTCCCGATTTCCACAGTGCACTTGCGCATCTCTTTCTGTCTTCGTCTTCGTGATGGAAAACTACCGCCGTGAATTCCTGTTGAGGATAATGTTCCATCTTTGATTTTGTTAAATAACAAAATAAATAATAAAACAGAGTTAGTCATCACCGAATTCAGACGTGAGTAGCAAATACATCTATGTAAAGTAGAAACAAATTCTAAGCCATCCATTCGAAGACTATCCTCAAGTTGCTAAATAAGCGGAAAATTACTCGTGATCGTTTATACGTCAAAAAAGGAGAACACGCAAAGTTTGAACAACTAGTAGGACTAACACGATTGGCCGGTCACTAGTTATGCTAACATTGATGATTTGAAATCATCGGGAGAATGTCATCAAATCTGTCTTGATGCTGAACAACACGGGAATTTGACATTCTGATAGCGGAGGTCATATATTCTCTTTATTTCTGGATGATTGGCATACAGTTTGATAGTATGTGATTGATGTACTCTGAATATCTCATTGTCTTTTATTTTTGATACTTCAATGCAAACAGAAAAGAGAGATTGAAATGGGAACTGAATAATTTGTTGTATTGCGGTTCTGTAGGGCTGAGCGTATTGAAAACAACCGTCTGGCTTCACAGACAAATAGATTTATTGTGTTCTTTATTGAAAATGTCTGACATTCAAATACACACGAGTTATCTGACCAAATCACATGCGATAATGCACTATTACAGAGCTGTCCATAAAACACCATATTGAACCTCTACTTACATATGTAATGAGTGTACTGTATTTAGTCTGTCAAATATACACGAGACGATTATTGTCCTGACAGACACACAAGATTGCTCAAGATAGAATTAAGCATCACTGACACAACAGATAGGCCTAAATTGTAATTAAAATTTAAGTCTTTCAACACAGAAAAGTGGCCGACCAATTGTTTATTCGTGCTCCAGTGTGACACAGAAAATAAGCGCCTTACAATCGATTCACAAATTAAACCCTTGTCTCAGAATGCAGCATCATACATCAGAGATACAATGGATTTCAAAATTTCAATGGGTACCAAAATGGCGCCTAATTATGCTATTTTTTATGGATTGGATTGAACGCAAATTGTTGTCAAATGCACAATTAAAACCTTTGGTATGGTGGCACTATATAGATGACATTTTCATGATATGGACGCATGGATGGGAAACTTAACAAGACTTTGAAAATTATGCGAACAATTATTTTCCAACGATAAAATTCACATTTGAGAAAAGCGATAATTGCGTTCACTTCTTAGATACAAAGGTAATCAAAAATGGCTCAAGTTTACAAACGGACTTGTACATCAGACCAACAGATGCCAGACTGTTTCTTCATTTTGACTCTTGTCATCCAATAACTTATAAAATCCCCAACGCCTACTCTCATGCTTTACGGATTCGAAGTATTTGTTCTAATGAAGTTCAAGTGCGATCACATCTTCAGGAGTTATGCCAGGCACTAGTTATGAGAGGTTATCCCCGTGGGCGAGTTCTACAGCAGATCAACAATACCTTGGACTTGGATCGGCAGACATTATTTCGAAATAGACAAAAAGCCGATAGTGTTAAAATTATTCCTTTCATTGTCCCATATCATCCATCAACTTACAGTGAAGTGAGATCAGTTTTAGTAAACATATAGATAATAACAACCTTAAGGCAGAACTTTGGCGAAAACCGCCATCTAAGATGAAACAATTTCTAGGTTCTTCAAAATTATATGATGTTCCACGAAATTTAGCTGCTAGACAGACCGGAAGCGTTACACCTTGTGTCTCATCGAGCTGTAAAACATGCAAAATGATTTCGAATGTAGCAACAATAATATCACCAGTCAAGAAGAGTCTTTCTTATACTATCAAAGCAACTAACATTACATGCAGCACTTACCAACATTGTATACGCTCTTCAAGTTGAAAATTGCTCTTTTTTATATATTGGGGAAACAGGGAGGTCTCTTAGGGACAGAGCGACTGGACATCGCTTTGACATCATAGTGATGAAATAAAGTAGTTTCATTTCATTGCTTAGAACATGGTCATCAAGAAGAAAACGTGAAAGTCTCCTTATTGGAAAGAATCGAAGGAAATGAAAATGAACGAAAAAGAAAAGAAATGAAATTTATCAGTCAATTCATGACCGACAATCCTTTTGGCTTAAATATGCAACACGCTTTACAGCGGTCACCTATATTTGACTCTAAATCTCCTATTTCTGTGACCACTATGTCTGCTAATTGACTTCTTCTGTGTCTATGATTCTATGCATGCAAATTTTTTTAATGCTTGTACCATTTGAATTTTATATATTTTTTGTATGTCTTTCTATTCCTGATAAAGGATAAAAGCGGCTGTTCCACTCCTATCCGAAACCGGCAGAATAAACGTTAAATGATATCATCTTCGAGATTTGATTTCGACATTCTCGCAAACATCACATACTAACGCACAAAAGTGAGAAATAAGTTTGTGTGTTGAAGAACTATGTTTTACAAATTATGATTTAATATGCTTTATTCGTGGTCACCGTGACACAGTGGTTAAGTGATTGTCCATACAGGTATTTTTCGGTATCACTTTACTTTATCCGTCCTACGTCCTTAGGTATGTCTTCAGAAATTACGAAATGAGTCTCTGAAGTTAAACTGAGAAACTTGTGCAATTGTGAATTTGATTAATTGTGTTTTGAAATTAGAATTAGCTACTAAATTTTGAATATGATTTACTACGTTCAGATCTGTTAACTGGCCTACAGTTAGACTATTTTATATTGAATTCATTTTGCTATGTGAGGATGTTGTGAATCTCAACTTGTGATGCTATGCATTGATTATTATGTTTTAGCATCCAATATGACAATCTCAATTCAAATACTTTCAGTGGATGCGTACATGGTGAATTTTACGACTTGGATCTCAGAAGTAATTCATAGAGACATGGCATAACGTAACGTGAGCTTATTAATCCGTTCATTTTCAGAGTTCATTGCTCTAATTCGTTAGTTTTGAGTCCTGTTGCGTACCTAATCCATTGGATTCAAAGTTACGTTGCTTGAAGTTGGATCGACATTTTTATCAAATGTATTTGTTAATAACATTTTCATTTATACAATCCCTCAAGAAAGTGTTTGTTTCGTTTCAGCGTGGTGATGAGTTTCAATGGTCTATACCAATAGTCAGTGGATTCCTGAGTCATACTGACTGCAATATTGACGGTATGATCTGGGAGTCAGTTAACTTATTAGACTGCTCAACATCTGTAGCAGGAAAGGCTGAAGTAAGTGAAATTTGTGGTATTTTGTAGCTATTCGGTTTTAGAACCGTCACTGTTGTGTAGAACTTTCTCCAACGATGCTCCTCTATAAAGTATCGTCTTAACAATATGGTAAAAAGTAAGCTAACTAACAAGAATAGCATAAGGACCAGTTATTTCCTTCTTTCCTCTTCTTCAATGGATGAGTGCGAGATGTAATCGGAAGATTTTATATGGACATACCAGATGCACGGAACAAAGGCCTACTACATGAATGTAGCGAGGATGGAACCTGAGAATTAATTAGTAAGCATCCATGATCGTCTGTCGCTGATATCTCAGTCAATCTTTGTCTATATGAAATTGGCCAAAGCTTTTCTTCTTATCACTTGGTTGCTATGAAGGAGTCAAGACATAAATGGGGGCAATTCTTCAAATACTTCATGAACGGTTGTTCTACTGCCACTTCTTATTGGAACAATATGCCATGGACGGGTCATTAATGACTAAATCAATCGATAAAGTTTTGAATATTAAGTCCTACTCAATTTTCAGTGCATTGAAAATCGTGGAGTACTTAATATTCAAAACTTTATCGATTGATATAGTAGAGTCAATAGCCTTTCAAGGGTAGATTTTGATCATAAAGTAGGGATATATAAGTAGAGTGTCGGCTCAAAAAAGTATCTGTATACAGTGAAAATTTTTATATCAAATGATTCAGTTTTTTGAGGAGATTGCGTTCCCGTGGTCCAAAAAAATATTTGAGCAGTTTTGAAAAAAGTCAAAATTTGCCAATTTATATACTACTGAGCTGACTCTCCTATATAAGTAGTATGAAACAAGTTGGCTATAAAAAGGAATGAATACTTGCTACTAAGCATCCTAACTCAGCCGAAATCAAGCTGATTATCAAGGGAATTTCATGAATTGTTTTATAATGAAAGTCTTCATGAAAAAGTCGCGATATCATTTGTGCATGCTTTCTTGGCTGAAATTTCAAGTTTTTAATTCAATTTTCACCGACATGATTTTATGAATCACTTAGGTTCATGCTACATTTCTTGAATCTGCATAGTGATCTGGACCCATTTACATCTTTCAAAGTTGAATGAAGTCATTGTCTTTGATTATGTGATTTTGGTGTACCAGTGGCAGGTTGCCTGTGACATGATCACGCTTAAGAAAATACCTTTGAGGTTGAGCAAGAAAGTAATCGTAGCCCATCGAATTGCTAATTTAGCAAACATTACCTCTCCAAGGCTGTTAGACACTGAGAATCTGATAAAATGCCATCATTCCTTCTGCATTACAAACATGATCACTCAATTCCGTTATAATTTCTTCAAAACTGCGAACATTTGCATATCTCACATTTGGTGACAATACCACCTGTATCTCCCTTGAGTTCATTTAATAAAAACGAAAGTGTATACACATTGGGGATTTAATAAAAGCGGAGTTACCACTCTACCTACATGTAATATACCTACTCTATGATTTTGATTGTCAGTAAAAATATCAAAGACAAAACCTTGACGCAAGTAATCTATCTCTCCTCTTTCTCATCCTGATCACGTCAAGACCTAATGTCGAACTCAATCGCCAAGTTTCCAAAATTTCCTTTCTTTTAGGGCTATTTTGTAACAATTTTATGACTTACAACCATATTATTAGCACTTATCCAACATTATTTGAAGCTACAGTCAACTCAATAAATCCTTCGGCTAATAATTTCAACGACTGGTCCTACTGCTGAAAATCATGACAATATTTCGTTAAAAGATTCAACAATATTGCTATTAATATTTTCAATAAAGGACTGGATTAGACCTATTGCCATTTACATAGCCTATAAATTGGGTCACTGAAGCAAACGGCTCGTGTCATTTTTGGTCTATCCAAGATATGATATGTGATTTCTGACGATTTTGTTCTTCGGTTCTGTCTTCTTGTTATCCACCAGGACACGCAGTCATTTTCCGTCTGTTGAATTATTAATATATCTTATATTCATGATGTCATTATTGTTCAGTTGCCTAAGTTCAATTAAGAGGAAGTTATTGAACTATTTCTTCAAAGTCGTGTATGAAATTTTGAAAAGTATATTGTAGGGCACCGTACACTCTTGTTAGAAAATAAACATTAGATGGATTGAACTATGCATGTGTATTATCACATTATGTCTTGAAAATGTAAAGATTTATAATATGAGGTAGCTGCTATTAATGTCCTTGCGAAGTTATGGAATTTTGCATGGATTTTGTGCTACGTTTAACAATGATCTAGAATTTGCAGAAGCAACGTAAACAATGCCCGTGTGCACCTCCTGTAAGCAATTGTACTAATGCAAATTCATAAGACACAAAATTGACCACTTTTTGCTGTTCAAGCACTTATTTCAACCATTAAGTCGACTTGCTATTCCCTCTGAGTAAAGTCAAGGCGACATAAAAGCATCTGTAACAACTTGAATGATACTGACAAAGTGACGTAATAGCACTTGCGACAGATCATAGCATCTGATTTTGATCATAATTTGATTTGACAAACGGACGCATGTGACTTGGGCACTCAAATATCTATGAATAAGATATATCTGTGCCATCTAACTCATGTCATGTCACTTACTAGATTTCTATGACCTGGATGTCTCATCCACTAATTGAGAAATGATGATAAAGCCCAGCCCGGTAAAGTTCGATCAAAGAATGTCGAAATCTATAAACGGCTGAAAAGTGACTGAAATTGACTTACGTCACTTTGTGGAATCACCGACGATTTGACAGGCTTGACAGTTTGTAAAATAAACTTCTACGATCGATAGTAGACTGCAGGGGAGAGCATAACAATATCTACAGCATCTTGTACTTTTATATTTACAGTTTGGTTACCTTTTCGCCCCATATGAGATTATTCGCTCGTATGTAATCTTTTAGAACATATGAAAATGGTGTATCCTAGTGATGCTTCAAGACACATTTTCAATCTTACCTTGTTCAATGTCAGTTATAATATGACGATAATCGTAGACTATGTACCACAGCTCATAGTTTGGTACATACTTCCTCGTCCTATACCTTCTTATCGCACAGTGGGACGTTTTAGTATCAAACTCATTTTTCTATTTCAGGATTGAACTTAAATATTTCAACGGTAGATATGTAAATAGTAGGGGAGAACGGGGAGAAATGGCCCACCAAATTCGAATTTTCATTCTTTTACCTCAAGTGACCAGAGTTCTGCAGAAATTTACTCCAAATTTCGTGTGAACATTCTGTGTAATATCGTTTAAAAAGGGTATCATTCTAGTGAATAGACATCGAATAGACTTTCCACCACACCCCATTTAATCAAGTGTTGCTACACTAGATGACATGCCACGCTCAATCACGCGTAATTCACGCGTGAAACACGCGTAATTACACATGACCCCAAACATCCGTGGCTATGCGGGATATTGCTGCAATATAAGTTATATAAGTTAATATAGTTGGCAGTCCTGTTATATAGACTTTGCGTCTCATGTGTCTGCATGTATCAGAGGCTAAACAATGTGACAGGACCTCAATTTCATGCTCAGGGAAGACAGAGCATGCTTAGCGGTTCATCCGTGGTTGAAGCGGCAGCGCAGACAACCGTAGACGACGCGCAAAACTATAAACGCTCGCCCGCGCGTATTCATAAACATTTCTTATGTTTTAACAGCATCAGATCAAGTGATTTCTGACTCTTAGTGCAGCGCGTATGTACGCGGGTAGAAGAATAGAATGTCCTTAACCACGGATGTTTGGGGTGTTCCGTAATTACGCGTGAATCACGCGTGGCATGTCAGTTGATATATTTATCCTGTTATTCCACTTTGAGGCTACTTCCAAGCGGACGTATCTACCGCTTACACGAAAAAATGGTGTCACATCTACTTTGGCCATGACTAAAAGTGCTGGAGCGCGACAATTTTTTTCTGCAGTTCGACCAACTGCAGAAAAAAAATTTGTAGCGCTCAAAATAATTCTATCTTGGTGGCAAATTTTTGCGACAGATCTCCAACGACCACTGTTTTCAATTCAACACATACATTAATTAATTCGCTATTAATAAGAGTCTATGCTATTCAATTAATTTGGTTGCTCTAGGCCTACCTATTAGCCTTTTGCTGCATGAATGTCTGCAAACATTATGTATTTCATACGAAGAAAATTAAATGGATTCACAAAGATAGACAGATGCATGTAGTATTCCCATGACTGAGTACTTCGGTAAAACTATAAAATAAAATAAAATACAAATCGAATATTGTCAATCACTGTTCATCAAGCCGTCCAGCTAGTCGAATAGCGATAGCGTTGCCGCGGACGATAGCAAGAGATAGCCGCTGAAAGAGCCACTCTCTCTCTCTCTCTGCTATCGTTGCGTTGCAACGCAATACGTCGTCCAATTTCTTTGAGGAATGGTAGTGTCAGTGGCCCGATGACACCAGACGTTTCGACGGCTACGGGTTGGACGACAAAGCGATCGGCTAAGGCGGCGTACTTGGAAAGCTTTGCCTTCTCCGCTTTGGTGGCAGCGGAACCAGCCTCCACTGCTGAGCCGTACACGTTAGTAGACGAGAAAGAGTCGACGCAAGTTGCGTCCCAGACTAGCGACTTTCCTTGAGAAAAGGGGAAAAGAGTCAACCCGTCTGGACGCTTGCCGTCGCCACGATCGAGTCCTACGGGCTCGAGACACGACGCCACCATTGCTGCATCCAGCCCTCGCTTCACAACGTCGTTGATAGCCGTGTGTCTCGGGAAACGGCCGGCACTGCGACGACACGACAACGGGTGAAGGCCCCGCTTGTCGACTGTGCCACCGCAACGGCATGGGTGGGGCTCACATACACTCAAGCCGAGACGCTGTGCCACCGCCAGGCGTGTTGTCTCATCGTCGAGAAGGGTACCGGTCGACGTCGAAGGCACTGCCTGAAGCCAAGCACCACTGTACGGCTGAGAAGCAGCAGCTAGGCATGCAAGTCGATGTTGGTCGAGTTCGTGACGGAGGTGGTCCCTGTTTAACATCACTAGCTGCTTGTCCCATTCACTTTGAATATCGCGCTTATCTGGAACACTCAGACGGGAGGAGGACCACACCTCAAGAGCTGAATTATGGCTACTCAATTTGTCTTTTGACTTGAGGATGTCGAAGATCAGAGATGTACTTGAAAATGAAGATGACAGGAAGGCGGGAAGAGCGATGTCTGACGCGGATCGGAGACCAAGTCCGCCATACTTCTGCGGCAAAGTAGCCTGCCTCCAACCTGTGTCGTCAAAGTCAACGTTGCAGACGGAGGAAACCGCCGATCTCAAGACCTCATCGAAGTGTGACAGGCCGCCTTCCTCCACAAAGCAAGGCGAGCTACGCAGAGTGTACAGAAGCTTCGGCATGGAGAGGCAGTTTTTCAAGAGGAAGAGAGCGGTATGACGATCTACAGATTGTAGTCGTAGCGCCATTCTGGACAGGGTGTCGCTCTTCTGTCGAATCACAGATGTTATTCCCTGCCGATGCAAAGGAGAGCCAAGGAGCACTGCGGAGTCTATGGAGGTGATTTGAGCACCTGGCAAGCAATCGAATAGGGTACTGATGTTTTGTGTGGTAAGAACATTCGACTCAGATAGTTGGATCACCTCCGACTTCGTCGGATTCACCTGCAAACCAATCGTTGAGAGGACGGGTATGATCCTCCTCAGATCGTCGGAGACAAGGTCGGGTGGTCCAGCGAGCGTTGCGTCGTCAAGGTACCACACGTTGAACTCTGACTTGGCGGATCTGGCTACATCATCGACGCAGAGGGCGAAAAGGAGCGGGCCAAGCGGGTCACCCTGCTGAACTCCACAGGAAGACTTGATGATTGCTTTTCCTGCAAGCAAGTTGGTCGGACTGCCGTAAGAGAGACGCACCAGTCGGCCGATCTCGGGACAGCGACGCGCGACGGTCATCAGGATATGTTCTCGCTTCACGCAGTTAAAAGCGTTATGCATATCCAGCTTAACAAGCAGCTTTGATGTATTGCGGTTCCGGTAGATGTACTCCCGAGCTGCGTGAACGGCGGATTCCGCTCCACCAGGAATGCCGACACCAAGTTGCACGGGGCGGAGCTGTGGTGCCAAAGATATACACACGGCGCGGCTAGCGATTTTGGCAGCTATGCGACGAAAGACGTTGCCGACGGCAATGGGCCGGATGCCACCGTCCTTCTTCCGCAGTGCAATGAGGTTCGCAGCAAAAAGCAAGTCTCTTCCGAAAGTACACACGGTCCCATTGAAGAGTCCTCTCATCAAGACGACGATTGAAGCTCGGAGGCGGCGTCCCGATTCGTAGGCAGCATGTCCTAGGCTGCATGAATTATTTTCAAAATTAAAGTTTTTTTGCTGAAGATGAAAAAAACCATTCAATCTCTTGACAGCGTTGTACTTTTTACTTAGTCTAACTGGTTCCCAATTTTGATTGGATTACTTCATTTTTATTGCTATGGAATATAATTATTTAGTTATTCACTAATGAATTATTCAAAGTTGTTATTTATAATTCAATGAAATCAAGAACACGTTGCCACTGTATTTGTTACAGTCACACAGATCACTGCAGAATCCAAATATCAGACGAGACGAAATCTTCACGACAAGAATAAATTATGCTGTACACCGAGACGCTGATTCAATAAGATAATAATAATGATAAAGACGTATATTTCGAAAAAAGATACAAAAATCCCAATAATGGAAATCGTGAGATTCCAAGTAAAATCATCACATTTAGCAAGTCATGTTCTTAACAAAAGTTATATGAAAGTTAAATTCTGAAACCACTATTATAAAGTTTTGACTTGGTCACAAAGAAAGACTGTTCAAACGATGTTGACTTCAAGGATGGTAACCTAAATTGTCCAGAATGTTTCATTTTTGTAAACAAGAAATGATGAAGCACATGATTTTCATTTTTCATAATTGTTAGGAATAACTTGTAAGCAATCATGGGGCGACGATAAGACAGAGGAACAAAGTTGCTACAGTCACAGTGCCAAGACTCACAAATAATAAAATGACCACGGTTCTGAATTTTTTCTAGCTCTTTACACAGACCAACATTTAAGTCGGTGAAAAGGGGCGAACAATATTCTAAAATACTGCGGATACAACTTTGAAAAATTACAATCAGTTGTTCTTTTGTGACAAATTGTTTTAGCTGGCATAAGACGTACATTTTTGAGGAAGCTTTTTTACAAATTTCATGGATATGAGAATTCCACTTTAGAGAGTCATCAAAAATAATTCCTAAAATACGCATTTGATTCTGAACTGGGATATCACTGATAACAAACGATGAATTGTCAAAGTTACAGTTTCTACTGAAGAAAATTTGCTTGCTTTTTTCATTCTTTATGAGCATCAGGTTTGAGTTGGCCCACAACTGAATGTCAGTGAACGTAACATTTAGAGGCGAAACATAGTCATTACGACGAATAGTAGACATAAGGTATATATCATCGGCATATTTGAGTAGCTGACATCTCTCGTCCTGACAAATTAAGTCAGATACAAAATATGCGAAGACAAGAGGACCAATTGATGAGCCTTGTGGGATACCTACACCTAACGTACCAATCGAACTGACTTCTTTCCAGCGTAAGCGAATCTGACGTGAAGTTAAATAGTTGCCTATAAACTTGATAACGTAGCCATTGAAATCATCTCTGATCATTTTAGATATTAAAATGTCACGATTTACACGGTCAAAACCTTTAGTCAAGTCAAGAGAAGCTAACTGACAAGCTGCAACAGAGGGATCTTGCATCCCCGAAGACAGAAAGTTGACAATGTGAATGGGTGCACAGGCGGTAGAACTTCCGGGTCGGTACGCGTACTGATTTTCACCATATCTTTTGAAGAATTCGTCACCAATTCTAGGACGAATGTTGTCTAACTTAGCGGGTGATGATTTCGGCAGAGGCACGACGTCAGCAATTTTCCACATTTTTTGGTAAATTAGCGTCTTGGAGGCATTTTTTGAAAATATAACACAGTGGAGTGTATATCACATCGTTCAACTTTGACCATATCAGTGAAGGTATTTGATCCGAGCCAGGGGATTTTCGTGGATTGACCATTTCCAGCATCTTGGCAACCTCGGACACAGTGATTTGGAAAGGAACAATATAGGGGAAAGATGGGCAGGCAGGGTTAGTCGAGGACTTGTTATTTACACAATGGGAGATCAACTCGTTTTTCATTAGCTCCAGAATTTCGATAATACTATTTCTATAGGCATACAATTTGGCAACCAGTCACTCTTACTTACTCCGGTCACTTTCTTGTAAGTGTCCCAAATATTCGACCGCTCAGTCATAATCGTGCCCCAATTACGCCTAGACTCAATTATGGCGTTCCTTACTTTCTGCTTATAGTGTTCAGACAACTGATAGTCTTTTTTCCGATATGCTTCATAGCGTTTGTTTATCAGCACCTTGACGACACTGGTTATCCACGGTGGATCCTTAGGCGTACGCTTTATCAGATTGTAAGGTAGCTATGCTAGTGCTGAACGCAAGATATCATAAAAAATGTAACCCTGTAAAAAATGTAAAAGATGTTCATTTGCTGTTGCTAAAAATAAAGTATTGACACTGTTCAACATTGCCTCAGTTCCTTCGAATATCAGGTGACCTGCTCCTCACACAATCTATTTATCGATGCGCGTGTTGGATGTGACGTGCTTTATTAATTGCTAGCAGCGGCTGTGAAGAAATGTGTTCGTTAAATGAAAGGACAAATGAAAGACGCTTGTGTCACGATGGTAGCCAAGTGCCAGATGATGTATTTACATGGACGAGCCGATCTCCGAATTATAGGCCTAACTCCTTACTAGAAGAGACTTTTAGCTTCATAACTGAATACCAGAGTTCCATAAGTGGACAGATTGAATAATCAAACTGATATTCAATTGCAATTCTCATGTGAAACTTAGCGATATCACATAGGCGAGTTGTAAGTGGTTTCAGGCGATAAATATCAACTGACCATCAACTGGCCATCAACAGTCATCTGTCAGACAAAGAGCTGAACGGTGAACTAGTGAGCTCTCCAAAATCTCTCCAAACTTCATCTCAGCTTATGGACGAACTGCAGAAAATTGTTTTGTGCACAAAAGCACTTTTAGTCATGACTTATAAGTGGGGAGAGATGGCCGTAGGACCAGGAGAAAGGGACCATCATGGTGGGGAGAAATAGACTGTGCAGGAGAAATGGTCCAACCAAAAATAATTTAATCGATAGCAACTCTTTGAACTTGAGCAACTTTTTTCATCTATAAAGTAATTTAAACAATAACTTCCTATAAAGCTTGTCTTAGATATACTAGAATATCAAATTACACGGTATGCTATCGAGGATACACGCGAAAGACTTGTTGTATGAAATAAATATTAAGTTTTTAATGGAAAAAAATTAGCTTCATAATTCAAGCTTACACGTGTATTGGAGTTTTATAGAAAACAATAGCAAAACATAGGAAAGTTAACTCTCCACGAAAATGTGCAGTGCGACGCAAAAATTCAACATTTGTCTTTAAACTTAATAACTTTAACATAGCCAGCTGCATGTAATTCTCATTCAACGTATCTCATAATGCATCTCTGCAAATATTTCTCAAAACATCAGTTCATGCGTGGTGTAACGGCCTATCATAACTCGCATTAAAGTAAAAAATAGATTGCTAATTTTTTTTGGTGCACTTACAAAACCATTTATCAAATTGGCTAGAAAACATAAACAAGAACGGTTTGGTCAAAATATGAACCATGCAATCTAATAAAGACCTATTGTAAAATTACTCATTGAAGAAATTATTTGGTTCAATCGGTGCTGTGTGCATACTGCATATAAAAACTATATGAAAGCAAACATAGGGGCCTCTATCGCACTAGCAAACCGCTAAAATCTTCTAAAAAAGAGTAGGTGTCCAGTTTTGTTCTTGAAGTTCCGAAAGCTTTTTTGGGTTCTTGTCAATTTCGAAACAATGTCCGAAAAGGGGACGTGTGCAATGTCCCTTACTTGATGTTTAATGAAACCGTCGTGTTTTTCCCTTTTAAGAAGGAACTCAATTTCAACATCGAAGTCATCAATGTCAACATTAGAAGATGGACTTAACAACTTTCTGATGATTCCTACATAGTATAGATTATCTTTTTCCAGTAAAGGGCACGAAGAACAAATTGCTTTCTTCGGGGTCAGTAATCCCATCTAGATTCAAAGAGATACGGCGATCGTTGATAATGTCTGAGTCACTCCTTTCACTTACAGTATTGATGTCATAATTCACTATATTTCTTCTTTGGTTTCTTGCTTTGATCCACACAGCGCTTTCTGTTTCCTTGATCTGAACATTTTGCAATTTTCTTAGGAGATGCTGTAGCAATGATCGATTTCAGCTTCTTTCGTTCACATGTGCTTGTAGCTTCTTGATCACTTTTTGGAAATCCTTTGAAAATTTGCGGCGATAGAAAACCATCCTCCATTCTTGATGAACTTGGCTTTTGATCTTCTTGTAGGAATTAAGTGAAATACGGTACTGTGTGCGATACGGTAGTGCGATCATATGACCGGCATTTGTCATAATTATTTTCCTGAAAGAAGGCCTGCTGGAATAGGCCCATATACTCGTAGAACTCGAATGATGGACATTGGGCGGAGAAGTAAGTGTGACAATTTACTGCTGAAATAACAGATTGAGTTAGACATTCATTTTTAGGATGGCTACTACCTGGTAGGCCTCCTTTTTCCAATAGATCACGTCACTGTCCGATATATATATATATATAGGCCTACCTCATAACTTAAAAGTGCATGCACAATACTGATTCTTCAACAACAAATTGTAAAAACATGCTTTCAAGAAATGTCTATATGATAATTGAAATGCGAAGATAGTCAACTTGAACATGACCAAAGGATTGTACCTCGTACATCTCAAAGAGGATATATGAAAATTATCCATTACCGGATGAGCTACTGTTTATGGTTACAACACACACACAGACACACAAACTCACACCTATTGACAGGAATCAAGAAAAAAAGCAAAAAAGATATTTTTCAGTTACTCACAATGTTTAATTGATCATTTATTCAATGTTCATAGACCCATCTACGAGACATGCCGTTGCCGGTACTTAAGTATCTTCTATGGCACATTCATAAAGTAATAATCTGGAAAATACAATCAAAATAAGAAAATTGGTGGGGACAAATGGCCACTTCTGAAATTTAGTGGGGAGAAATGAACCGCTAGTGGTCCATTTCTCCCCACTAAATTTTTCCTCAAGAAATTAAATCAAGAAAGCTATGCCATCATAAATGTGAATTATTAAAGATATCTTATGACCACAATTTGTCAACTATGGTATGGATGTAAATATCCATATACTATTTGGTTATGAATGATTATCTATGAGGTTTTAGACGCAATCAACAAAATTATAAATTTTTGATTATTTTCATGGAAAAGTAAAAAGCACGCGACAAATCAAAACCACGTCCTATCATCTGACTATCTTTTGTAAATTATGCATTTACATTATGAAGATCAATTTTTTGCGTATAAAGAAACTTATCATTTTGTACTTTTCTAGTTAGATAGGGGGGGTCCATTCCTCCTACCGGTTCATTTCTCCTCGTTCTCCCCTATCACTAATTCGATAAAAAAAGAAGAAAAAAATCTTACATCTAGACCGGCTTCAGCAAGTGTCCTATTTATTCTTGATTACATAATAGCTCATCAAACATACACAATGTGATCTACTTGTTCAGCATCAATTGATTTATTTTTGTTAGTTAGTTAGTCAGTTAGTCATTTATTTCAGTTATCAGTTCATGTCTTTCATTAACCCTATAAGGTAACCCGAACATAGGTATCATGTCTATGTTGTACATCTCTATGTTGAACATCTCTATTGCACATTCCATTCTTCAGGTCATGTATAGCCTATCTACAGTTGATGTATTTCTAAAGCAGTGTAAGCACAGGTCCGGGAGCTGAATGACGATTTTTTTTCGAATAGCAATAATTACAGAAACACAATGAGAAGCACATGCAGGGTGAGCAAAATTCATGAATAGAATGGTCCGATATGGTTCGATAGCATGATAGAGCTACAGTTGTATAATTAAGTCTGGTTATTAAATCTGATTGATTCTGGATAAGCATAGAGTTCGGCATTTTGAAAGTATTCTGCGCTAAGCTTGTAAATGAAATGTAAAGATGTAGCAGTAACACAGAAATAGTTCAAATCTCGCTCAAACTTAGAATCATAGAGCAATTCTGACCATAGACAATCTGGCCGTGTATGAAAATCAATGGTATTTCGTAAGCAGTAGTTCAAATGACACAGCTAAAATCGACCGGCCCTCCTTCAGGCTGTCATTTAACTGTAAGAATATAAGCTTACCATTGTTGCTGAGTAAGTAGGTTTGTCAACCAAAATTGCAACTGTAATTTCTCTATGAAAGTCGTATCTCCAATTCCAAAATAGACGTCCTTCACTTGCGCAACTTTGTGATCACTCCGTATTTTGAACTTCCTTGCTGTATTGGTTGTGTACCGGATGTCCCACAAAGATATACCCGTAGATATTCGACTTTTTAAAATTTAAATTTATAAGTGAAATTTTGATTTCAACCACAATGAAAACGTATTAATCAATGGACAAAATATTTAATAGTCTGTTCTTTAGTTTTTTAGTCCTATTTTCTTGATAAAGCAAATGAAGACTGCAATGCACGAAGGTCGAGCCACCATTTCTCGATAATGTTCATCGTCCTCGATTTCTTGGATGGATGTTGCCCAAATTCTGTCGTTTTGACTATTCGGTTTTCGACATACCCAAACAAGGAACACGTCAGAGCAAACAACATGACGGAAATCATCTTCATTCCAATCTTTAAGATATTCGCAAAACCATAGTCGATTTTCTCGTTGTTCAAATGTTTTGTATGGTTTTTTTTGAGGACGTGAAACGGTTTCATTTCCAAAGATTTTCTGTATCGATGGACTGTCATGCGGGAAGGAGCTTACTGTTCATCGCCTCTTGACCTTGATAGTTCCTTCGACAACTTCCGGCAACTTTGATATTTTTTGTTCTCTTCTATTGTATGATGTATTGTATGATTTGTATGATTCTCTTCTAGTGCTGGTTTAGGAGACCGCACCTATTCCTATTCCTTCTTTGTCCATATAGCAGTCATAAGGATCTATTCTCCAGTTGTTCTTGACAAACTCTTCACCTCTCCTAATTTGTTGAGCAACCCACTAGCGTGTGATGAAGGCTGCGCCGGCATCTTTGGCTTCCCTGAATGTGATTGCTCTATCCGATCAACAAAACGCGTCTCTTTACAAATCAACCATCTCTTCTTTATTCCAAAGTGAAAAATGACTTGAACGAACTGCGGACTGCTTTTGTGAGTACAATGTGTAGTGGCATCCGATGTAGCGCTATTCACTTGTTAATGGAATCGATCTGATGACATCCTTTCCATTTGTGTAGAGACAGAGCTTTCACGCGTGTGACCTTAACAGATCAGAAATAGCACAATCCACTCCGAGTGACAAAGCAGCATAAAGCGTTAAGAGAATTCCGAAAGGTTGTAAAATGTCGATATTCATATTATCTCACTATTGGGTTTATATCGCAATTGGAAATTATTTCACAAATCGTATTGAAATCATGCTGACTTAACAGAGAGTAATATACAATACCTGATCATGCTTAAAAAGAAACTGCAAAGACGTCACATATTATGTGTGCACTTCGTAACAGATATTTTGTTTTCAGATTGTGAAAATCTTGTAAATTAATACACTACCATAAAATGTTTTGAAAGGTGACATTATTATATTCCTATCATCAATTTGATAGCATTCTAGGTCCATGTGATGATATCAAAGTGCAAAAAACACTTTGAAAATGCTTATTCAAACCCTATGTTTTACGGGTAGCTACATCTTTGTGGAACACCCGGTAGAAAATTATCATAGATTTGAGTCTTTCACAGATTAAGATACTTATAAATAAACAACAATAGCTCTTCCAAAGCAAGTCAAGCTTATCCTACTATTAACACTTTCTCGCAGGAATGTAGAAATAATAAAAGTAGACAATCCGCAAAACTGTCTCTGCATTTGAATTTAACATTATAGCTATAGGCCTACATGTACTGTAAGTCTTAACATTCACAGGAGTTATTACTAGATTTCTCATTTAGTTAAGATGCTATCTGATAGCCATGCTTATTCAGTAGCGTTACAACTTTTAAGGAATTCATTCATTTTCGTGCATCGTTTCCGAGCGGCAATATGAAATGACTGTTTCAAAGAATAACTACACTGATCTAATCCATAAGGATTGATTGGCCACAAGGTTGTCACTATACATACCTAAAGACAATTTTGAAGCCACTGTTTATGACAAGAGCAAACACAGTATTGGAATGCTTGCCTAATTCTCAGCATAGGAAATAGTCAGGGGAAAAGAGTCACGACATCCATGTATTTTGATTCCAAGGAAGCACATCAGGTGCGGGATTATCACAGGCTAGAGTTGCCTCAAATGTATTCCAGCATTTGAGAAATACAACTGACATCAATTATAACTGTTGCGCTTCTCTGCAACTGTCTAATTTTTTGCGATCGTAATTCGAGATATTCATCGACATTTTGGCTTTTTATGTTGAAGGCATTGGTTTTAGTGAGCTTTCTGATGGAATAAACAAAGTTTTACTTTGAACCATCATTTTATGAAAGGAACTGGTTTTGCACCAAAGTTCACTGTAGTCAAGAATATTCATCCATATGTATAGGCCCTATTTCTCAATAATATCGTCATTCAAAATCATAAAAGAAATGATCATATGAACATGTCTATGTAGCAATATTGGCCTGCGGCTTGTTTATCGCTGATCTGACCCTATACAAGTTGTCGCTGCATTCATGAATCTGTAACGTGGGCAAAGCTTTGCCACGAGCAAGCGCATTAGGTACCTCTACAATTCACTACCACCAATTTCGTGCGAAAAAAATATAATTAAAAAAATACAGAGTGTTTCAGCTTATCCAGATGATCTTTTGTAGCACTACAGTATTAAAAATGTGTTTCAGCTCTATGGCGAGGCTCAATTCAATGCTCAAGCTCGTACGTTAGCAAATTGTCAGCACACAACAGCATCGATCGTTAAGTGATTCTCACTATGAAATTGTGATAAGAAATTGAACGACTTTTTGATGGTAGACAAATAGATCTAGTCTAGTCCAGTATTACTTTCAATCGCTCCTCCAGTTTCGGAGTGGTTGATGATCGAGGTTTGCTCTACAGACGACATCGCACGTATGGACACACTACGAAAAATAATTGATGGAAAGATCAGGAGATCTGGGATGCTCTTCTGCCACCACGTTCAATCCATCTTCTACTGAGGTGTTTATTAAGGTACATAACTGCGGACAACGATAGAATTGTACGCCAGTGCTTCATCTTGTTGAAAAAATAAGCCACGATTGCTTCGACCATTGAAATTTGAGGTCAGCGCAAGCTGGAGAATATCGTTGTACACTTCAACTGATACAGTGAAATGAATAGCATGCTTCATATGATGAAATGAATAGCATGCTTTTCTGATGACATTATAGGTATGTACATCATAGGTATATGTACAATTACCTACCATTTTGAAGTGCTGTGTTAGGTATACTCCATTATATTTACATAATTTTCTTGATCTATAATTCAGTGGTAATGAGCTCCCTTGATAGTTATCATGGTTTTTATCATCTGAATCTTCAGCGCTGTCTTCTTTATCAACATCAACAGGACTTCCTTCAAAGCATCTTTTGACGGAAAATGATATTTTACAAGAAGAAAAGAGAGAATGAGATCTTTACTTGCGTGTATGATATCAGCCCTGTAAATTACATGTAGATGCAGATTTGAAGCTCACGAACTGTGTAACATATTCCCAAAATGTATTTTCAATTTCCTCTTTCTGTGTCATCAATTTTCATTTCTGTGTATTCAATGCCTTTCAATAAGGACAATCGTAGTGGTTAGATCCTGCAAATTTTGCTACATTCTGTCTGATCGTATTTTACACTAATCCTCCGCAAGATATCAACACTGTATCTTATTTTACACATGAAACCTTTGCAGATCTTGTCAGAAACCTGAGCTGGTGTAAGGATTTTGTTGAAGGGGTAGAGAGAATAGGAACTAATTTAGCAATGCTTCAATTTCCAACAGTAAAATATAAACTGTTCAATTCTGTAAAGTAACAGTTAAGACCATTGTAATCATCAATTCACAATTTCATTCACAGACAATAGATCAGCGAAGCTGATCAATAGTAGGCGGAGAATTCTTAGGAGCAGGAGATACGACACAATATTTGAAAACAGATGGTACTTTACGTTGAATGATGGAACAATTTATCAAATTACAAAGAGGCTCAGAAATATACGGAGATGAAAGCTTGTAAAAACGATTCGGTATACCATCAGAACCAGTTGCCTTGGTGACTGATAGTTTCTCTAAAAAACTGAAAACATCATGAGGCTCAGTCAATTTTTTCCGCAAAAATTTCGTTAATAGCTTTCGCAGCTGATTCAAGGTCTGGAAAGTTGGTTATGATTGATGTCAACGGATCGTTAGTACATTTTCCCTTCACATCATCAACGATGTTCCATACTCTGCGGCTTGAATTTATAGATCTTTGCACCCATCTGCTCTTACAATTGGCTATTTCAACCTTGCACTTTTCCCTGTAAAAATTATATGATAGGAAATCTTTGTTGCGAAAAGCTGACCATCTTTTGTTGATGAGGTCCTTCAAAAAAGGGGTCATCCACGGTTTGTCACGTGAAGACATAGACACAACTTTTCACGGGATGTCAGAGAGACAATAAGAAAACTTAGAATACAACAAATTTGTTTTGATGCCTAAATCATTTTCAAGATATAAATCATGAAACGAACAATTTTTGAGTTTGGAAAAAATCAAGGACATATCTTTTACGTGTATCGTATACAACATGATCTCTCTGAAAGTCTTGTACTACATATCCATGTGATGGCTAACAATACTTGGCAATGAGAACCTCTGCGATTTAAAGACAGTGGCGGACCTACAGTCGCACTGGGACAGTTATTGTTTAAAGATCGACTAACCAAAATCTTGTCGAGAATGTCACCACCACGAGGAGGAGTGACAACCTTATCACATAAATCAAAAACATTCTTTAGATACGAACAATCAAAATGATTCAAATCACCAGCTATGATTATGTCCACGTCAGGAATATCTTTTGTAACTTCATCAATAATATCAATGAGTGATTCTGAAATTGTCAACATTTTGTCACTATTCAAATGTGGAGGAATGTAAATGGCACCTAAAAAATAATTAGTGTCACTATGCTTTATATGCAAGCAAACAATTTCAGCAAAAATGCGCCGAACATTCAAGGAGGAACTAATCCAAGTAGCTACACCTCCGCCCCGATGATTGACTCGGTCACATCTATATATATATATATGAAAACCTGGAACATGGAAAAGACAATCCTCGTGGGTTTCGTTTAGCCAGGATTCTGCTACAATTACAATATCGGGCTTATAGGAAGCACAAGAAAGTCTCAGTTTATCAATTTTTCCGGGAGTTGCAATTGAACGCGCATTCAGCAAAAGTAAAGTTGGGAACCTGGGAAGTCACAATGAACGCAGGACTATCTTGCCCTTTCTAATGCAAACATCTTCACCATTATCACGTCTTCTCTTCAGCTCCAGACGTAGAAAACTATCTTGCTCACGTTGACGAGGAGTAAGGTCATTATTGATAAAAACTTTCTTAAACTGATGATTGTCAGAGAGCTTACTCAGTCT
Organism: Prostheceraeus crozeri; assembly: GCA_907163375.1. Classification (NCBI taxonomy): domain Eukaryota; kingdom Metazoa; phylum Platyhelminthes; order Polycladida; family Euryleptidae; genus Prostheceraeus; species Prostheceraeus crozeri. The sequence continues at coordinate 126,794 of CAJQUW010008354.1, forward strand.
TGGAGCCGACTTAAAAAGAAGGGATTTGCTGATGGGAGAGTCAAGTACAACTTTAATAGGTCTGGATCGTGTTCCTCTTATACCAAGCCGAAATGATCTTTTCATATCGACTTTATGGTCCAGGTTGAGGGTTGAAAGCAAGTCTTTTAGTTGCTTATGATCATGCTCACGACTTTGGTCCTTGTCAGCACTCACTTACTCACTTACTTTTCGCTTTGATTCACGAAGCTCAAGTTCATCAATTATTCTGTTCTCAACGTCATTCTCTAGACTTGCCGCAATCATATTGACTTCATTTTCTAATCTACGTTCCACGTTCTCTATCATTCGTTTACTTTCAGCCATCAATTCGACCTTGATTTCATTGACTGCGTCAGACACAGCTGATTTTATTACGTCAGAATTAATAGCAGATTGACCAGATTGACAGTCATCAGCTTTGTCAATGGCATCTCTTCATAGAAATTGACAACAATAAAACCTCTAGAATGGAAATTAGGCTTCATGCAATACACAATAACGACACATAAATCGCACGCATTTTCACTTAGATGCACCTGCCAACGTCTGTATCATTGGGTTAGAATCAGTCACATGAGTAAATTGAAGCTTTTAATTGGCTCTTCATGCCTCAACTTAGTTCCCCCGGATGTGCCGCGACCTTGAGTCAATTTCCATTCTAGCAAACTTCAGATAAACAGTTTATTTCTATGCATCTCTTAGGACATTCAGAAGTTGATGCTTCGTTCAAAGCACTTGTAGACATCCGCCGAACACCATCAAAACCATAGAAATAGATTGTTTATCTACAGTTGAATAGAATGGAAATTGACTCAAGGTCGCGGCACATCCGGGGGAACAAAGTTGGGGCATGAATCACCAATCAAAATCTATGAATTGCACATGTGACAATCGATCACCTGAAATTGTATCCGTCATCTTGAACGTCAAGTTATACGTAGTATGTCACGTGCAAAAAAATCGATAATGACAGACACTTATGTGTAGGAGGGTGCTACAGAGGCCACAAGCGAACAGCTGATTAGATCAAAAAGCAGATGATGTGCAGACTTAGGCCTCAACCACACTGCGAGCTTTTCCAGGCGTTTCCGAGCAAAGCGTTTTGCAGCAAATATAAAATCATCATTACAGCAGTGGTGGACTGCCACACTGCGAGCAAAGCAAACCAGAGCGATTGATAGCTTGCGGAGATACGTTTGCTCGCGTTTGCTCGGGACGCTCGTGTTTGCTTTGCTTTCAGTGTGGCTGAGGCCTCACAATATCAGACAACTGAAACACACTTCGAAATGCATAGATCGATGGTCGCGTAGAGACGGCCTTGGAAGCGCAAAGAGATGATAGCGCACAATATCACTAAATCGCAAAACAGACCATACAGATCAATCACAATGCCACGAACGTACGAGCCAAAAATAGAGACGAGGGACATTGAGAAAAGAGAAAATCCAAAATTGTGTAATGCAAGCAACCACCAAGAATTCGGTAATGAATGCCACTCAAATGATGGGAAAGACAAAAAATACATAAAACACAATCAATAGCCAAAATCAGGCCCCGAAACCAGCCAAAAGAGTAGCAGGACTCTCCAGCGATCAAAAGGATACCAAAAACGGCCAAATCAACGGCAATGTGTAAACAGGGAGAGGCAAAACTCGAAACACGGACATGAGACAGAAAACGACCGACCGATCACAATGCCATTCACATAATCATATATGCGATACTCTTTTGAATATTCTGAAGATGCAGTTTGATGTAACACGACATCGACCTATTGCACACAAAATATCAATTTCATTCTATCTCTACATTTGTGTACAGAGATCATTTAATATGGTAAATATTTCATTATGGATTTTTTGAGGTTGCATGGATGTTTTATGTAAACTACAGAAGCTGTTGTGTCTAAAACGAAATGATAGATAAATAATGAATAGTTGATGATTTCTTCATGCTTGAATAGATTACTGAATGTACCGATTGCGAGATTTCAATCAATCTTGACGGTAACGCTCGCGACATTATCTAATAAAATTACGTATAGCATAAATTTTGCCATTGAATTTGTCATCACAGATGATAACAATAATGAAGATTACAAGATAGAACGATTAGTTTAGAAACAGCACACCAAACATTTTATTTGTACCGGAATCATAACACAGAAGTTGAGCATAATGTAAGATGAACATCAACATCGGAGGGTACTATATCTTGAATAGCTATAGCCATAGACTCATGAACAAGCTTTTGTCACATGAGGAAGAAAATTCCCTTACATCAACGAGTCTTTCTCTGACTGAAGACAGGAAATGGAACTTCTTTAGTCCTTGTATATATACTTACCCCCCACGCTTTTGTCCTTGTACTTAGGCCTACAAGACCAGGCCTCGCTTTGGCCTGAATTAATGTCTGTACATGAATTGATTCTGTCTGTGTTGTAGGTTAAACAACCCAAATAAAGGATTGGGCGCATTAATGAATGCCAAATATAGTCCAGATTAAATCCAGTATCTTAATTTCAATAACAAATAGAACTAGATAATTGCAATTAGGCCAGCAATTAGACTACTGTACAGCAAATTGCAGTTGTCTGTAATTAATTACACTTTCTGAGTAATAGGCACGATCTGATATAGGCCTACTTGTAATATCGAACTAGAAATCTCAAGATCTCGGTATTTGATAAATATTGATTCTCGAGAGTGAGATTCGAGATCGAGATTAAATTCACTATGTGTATGCCATGTAACGCTCGCGACCGACATTAAATTGATTGTCTACCAGGAAGTAGACTTAAAATAACTTTGTTGATTATCACACTGATTAGCATTCATGAAAAGTCGATAATCTTTGGTAGTATAAATTGGCTAATCATTCTTGTCTCCGAGTAAAAAAACTTATTCTATATTTTAGGTAACGCTCGCGACGTTCTAATACCGAAATGTAATATTTTCTAAAGAGTCATAATTAACTTTGACAGAAAGTTGTCTTTCAGATACATTGACTAACATGGAATTTTCTAGCATCACAAACGATTTTTCAACTTAATATTGACATTTTCATGTACAAAATGCATCGAAGCACACAGCTCATAAAATAGGACATAATTGCAATTCATATAATAGTTTTTAGACTAACCTTTGTCATCAATGCAGACATACCTCAGCTCTTTATCTAGCATGCGTCTGAACTTTAGACTATGTATTATATCATGGCTATCGGCATAATTCGTCAAAAACTGATTTGAAATTTTACTTCGGTGCAATCAACTCGTGGTTTGGCCCAAAGTTAACATTTCAAATGTGTTTCTTACAATTGTTCCATTAACGTCTCCAAGTTCTTTTAATTTTTTAGCAGTTAAATAAGCAGATTGATTGCCTTTTTTAGAAAGTGAAAGTAAATGCCTTTTAGTATTACTTGAAATCCAAAATCCTAAGTATTTATATTCTCAAACAATTTCAATTTGTTTTGTATGATCTATCAAACTGATATTTATAAAATCATTTTCATGAACATCATTATGAATCATAATTTTTGCTTTATAGTAGTTAATTTAAAGACCATTGATGTAGCAGAAATTGTCAACTATTTCTAGTTGTTTGATTAGACCAGCTTTGTTATTGCTCATTAGGAAAATGTCATCTGCGTATATTAAACATGGTATATAGAAATCACAAATTTTCGTGGCATTTATGGCTTCAGTTTTAGAGTAAATTTCTTGTTCTAAGGAATTCATGAACATAGAAAATAGGGTTGGCGACAAACTGTCTCCTTGAGGTAAGCCATTTTGTAAATCAAATGTTTCAGATTCAACACCAACATACAGCATTTTGTATCTTTTTTCTGTGATTAATCTATTTAGAAGGTGGAGAAAATTGCTTTTAGGAAGCAACGCACGGAATTTCTCTATAAGTATTGCTTTGGGAATTGAATCGAACGCTTTTGATAAATCTATAAAACCTACCTATAAAGGTTGTTTACCGTTTTTGTAGATTTGCAACATTTCTCTAATTATATAAATATAGTCCATAGTTGAGGTTCCCTTTAGAAATCCTGTCTGACTTGGATGAATTATATTATTTTCTTTTAGCAAATTTTAAAAAATATTATTTTCTTGATTTGCAATTTTTAGTAGCATCTAAATTCTCTTTAATTTCATTTATTGTTACTTCGCTGTCTAAAATTTCATCTAAAATTGTGGTTCTTGGTTCGAAGGTTTTCTTGCATGTTACCCGTTGTACAGGCATATCTGCATTTTTTAATTCGTGCAAAGAACTGGCAGAGTTTATAAATTACTTTTAATGGTACGTTTTCTACTATTGTTTATCAAATGCCAATATGTTTTATGATCATTGTTTTCTTTATCAAATATCAATTTTTCTAAATTATCATTTTTCAGTTTCCACTTTTCTTTTCTTATTTCTTTTTGTAAATTTTTCCTTGAGCATATTAAGCTTTGTAATCTTTCATCAGTTTTATTTATTTCGTGTAATTTTTCTATAAATTTTTCTTAATCGAGTTATTTTTTCGGGATATTTTGATTTATGAATTTTGCTTCCAGGGTTATTAGCACTGTTCCTTATTGTTAGCACTTCTCTATACATCTCATTGGCATTCATACGATTGACCTTTAATTCATTTGATAATTCTAGGCATTTCATATCGAACATCTTTTGATCAAATTTTGAACAATTTTTTCTTTTGACCATTTAAAAGGAAATATTCTCTTAAACGAAGGCGTTGGATTCAATATTTTCATTTTGTTGGTGGATGATAATTTTAATCTAATTTTTATCTGTGAATGATCAGTATATAAAACGGGATTACCATTCCAAAATAGTCTAAAATAATATAAGAATGGATTCTGATATAATCAAGTAGTCAATCATGGATTTCTTTACAACATCATTTTTAATACAATGAAATGGTCCCCTGTATGTAGTGGTGTTCCACAAGGGAGCGTGCTCGGACCTTTATTATTTGCCATAGCTGTAAATGACTTTTGCCCGGTATCTGACAAATCCAGTGTGATTCCTTATGCAGATGATTTGTTGTTGCTGCATTTTTTGCGAGATACTGCTGACGATTATTTGCAGGCCGAGTGGTTGAATTTTTCAGTTTGGTCCAAATCATTATGCTTGCCTGTGAATGAAGCCAAATGTGTTGTCATGAACGTTATCACTAAGAGAGGTTTAAATCCTGATCCTATCCGTATTTCACGCGAACTCTGCCTAAATGAGGTCGAAAGTTTTTCCTTTCTCGGTGTGATTTTATCTAATGACTTAAAATGGAACCGTCATATTGAATACGTTGTGAGAAAGGCATTGAAGCGATTTTTTATATTGTACAACCTTCGGCGAGCTGACTGTCATCCTGCGTTAATGCTAAAATGTTATGTTGCATTCATAAGATCCATCCTAACGTACGCCTTTCCATGCTTCTGTAATCTTCCGGAGTATTTATTGAAAAAATTAATCCGTGTTGAGAAGAGGGCCTATAGAATAATTGGCTTACCTTATAATGATGTTTGCTCCCTTACAGTTGTTACCACCAATACATGTAATAAATTATTCACAAACATAGTCAAACATGAATGTCATCCTTTACGGGAGCTTTTTTCTGAACGTTCGGGCAGAACAACTAGAAATGCTAGTGTTTTTTATCCTCCGCGTGCAAAGACTGAGCGATTGAAGAAATCGTTCATAAGGTTCTGTAAATAGTGAGTTTTATGTGATGTTTTTTTTAGATTTTTATGACTTTTGCAGCCTATGTATTCCCTTCTGTCTTTATATGTATTTCTTCGGATTTTGTAATGTGCTCAAAGAATGTACCGTTTGAGACAATAAAGAAATGATTATTATTATTATTAAATGTGAAATGTACATTTTCCTAAGCAATCATCATTCTCAAATCTTCCATTTGCAATAACAAAATTAGTTTCATTACGAAAAGTCAGTAGTTTCATCGTCTGATTTTCTTTCTGGCAACCCGTACTTTTTGTTATCGTGTTCATTTCCAATCCTGCCAATTAAAACTCCAGTTATTATTATGTTTATAAAGAAAAAAACAACACAAAATGAACCCGAGGCCTTTCGTCCTTTCTATTCATGGGCATTACAAGGACTGGATCTTAGTGGGTAGAGACATGAGATGGTTAGTTGCACAGAACAGTCTTCACTTAGCTGACATTTGACTTTACACAGATAGCTGACACATGATAAGAACAATAGTGTAAAAGGCAAAAGAAAATCATTACATGCTAGAATTTGAAGACAATAACTAAATAAAATAGGACAAAGTTACCAGGGGAAGACAAGGCTATGTACAAACTCTTTTTGAATACATATCAGGCTTAAAATAATATACGTATACAAATAGCCTCTAAAATTCGAAGGAGTGATACGTTCTCCGTTCTGTACAAAATACTGAATGAAGACGGGGCAAGTCTCGGATCACTGTCACAAACTTGCGAATGTCTTGTGGTTGCACTGGATGGGATTCTCGTAGAGCGAGGAGGACATTTTGTGAACTTTTCCAGACATTTTGGGACATGTTCCTTTATCCTCTTTGAGATTGGTCTGCATGTCCTTCCAATGTACATGCATCCGCATGAACACTTGAATTTGTAGATCAGATGTGAAGGAGATGCCAGGCGATCTTTATATAGAGGCACTTGGAACTCGACATGTCTTGAATAGCACCACTGGTTTGACACAAAAAAACCTTCTTAAAATGTCTCTCAGCTTCCTTTTGAGGCAAGTGGCTGGCCTTTCTCCAAGATATGGCACTGTTGCGAAGACTGGCTTTTTCTCTGAGCCAAAAACCGGATCCTTTAGGTCAATAGGTTGACTATGACAATCAATAAAGCCTTCCGGATAGCCATTCACCCGAAGAGCTCGTCGAGGTGTCAAGTTCTTCACGAAGCACTTCGGTTGAATATATACGTGTTGCTCTGACTAATAGGGCTTTGACCATGTTTCTTTTGTAGACAAGGGGCACGTAACTGTGGTAATGTATATAAAGGCCTGACCAAGTCGCCTTTCTGTAGACTGCAGATTTCACCGACCCATCTACTCGCTTGTTGACCAGCACATCGAGAAAAGGCAAACTCCCCTGCTGTTCATTTTCCATCGTGATTTATTATTGTGATATTATCGAGATATTATTATGTTTTCCATTTTATATTCGCGAATATGACTTTTGATATTATGGTAAAATTCTTTGTCTTTGTATTTTGATGCTCTATTGCTTCTATAGCATATCATTAAATATATATCTGATAAGCACCCGTCTTTTTTACTATATATTTTTGTGATCATCATTGTTCCGTTTTCATTTACAATATTTTCAAATTCTAAGTTATCCAAATTGTCTTGATATACTGATATACTGATATGACTTTGATGTTTCTTCCTGATTTCAGTGACTTCTTTCGCGTTGTATGTTCACCTGAATAATTATTTATAGTTGGAAAGTTATCTTCCCCTTTCAAATTCGTTTCTGAGCAGGAAATTATGCCTGCATTATCCATGTCCTTGATCATATCAGCATCGTTGATTTTACTTTTCTTTAAGCCGTTTATATTTATGTAGCTGATTTTTAATTCATCATTTTTTTGTATTTCGTCCTCTCATTCTAATGATTCGTTAAAGATAAGGTCTTATGGAAATGTGTTGTCTGGGATTTGTGTGTGCGAGGCGTCGGTGTGTAATAACTGCGTCCATTTTCACTCTTGACAATCGGTCTTCTTGTGCTCTCCTTTCTCTTTCATGATCAAATATTCTGTTTTCTCGATTTCTTCCATTTTCATATCTATGCTGGTTGATGTGTGTTTGTTGATTTTCGTATCTTTGTCTTTCGTCATCGTATCTTCTGTTTTCCTGATTTCCTTCATTTTCATTTCTATTTTGGTTGTCGTGTGTTTGTTGATTTTCATATCTTTGTCTTTCATCATTGTATCTTCTGTTATTGCTGTATTGGTTGGTATCTGTTTCGGTTATAGTTACTTCTCCGACAGTTCCATGGGGCATGAAAGCAGTTTTGCATGTTATGGCCTCTTCTGTTGCAGTAGTAGCAGGTTATGATTCTGTTGTTGAATCTCGATTGCCGGTATGATCGTTGATGTTGATGTTGTTCTTTCTCTTCCTGCTGATGCTCTGATTGTTGCTGTTCTTGCTGTTGTTGTTGAAATTCCGTATTTTTCTTGATTTCTTTTTCGATCACATTCATTTTCTTCAATAACTCATTGTCATTTTTCATTTCATTTTCATCTTCGCTTTCACTTTCACTATTTTCATCAATTCTTCTACTTTCTTCTCCCCTAGCTTTCAGCTTCAATTTTTCTATTTCTTGTCTCATTTTTCGCAGTTCATCTTCTTTACAATTGAGCAATGCTTCGAGAGTTCTTATTTCATCATTTTTTTATTCACAGCTTCAGCATTTATTTACAGCTTTCGTACACATTTATAGCCTTCAATAGGGCTTCTCTCTCGCCTTGAAGTTCCTTTTTTTCTTTCTCGAGTCTAGTGTTATTTGGCTGTGTGCTGCATGTCTGATTGTCTGTTTGTGTGTTCTCTGATTGTGTTGTAATGTTTTGTTGTTCTGTTTCGTGCTGTGATAAATGTGTTGAGTGTAAAGTATGTTTTATCTCAGTGGGGTATAAGTTGATAATGCAAGAATCACAACAATATTTCCTTTTCAGTTTAAAGCATTTGATTAGTTCGTAGTTTGGAAGATAAGTACAAAGGACATGGCAAATGTTGTTGCACTTCTCACATTTCAGAAATTGATCGATTTCTTTTTTTTCATCCAGTGTCCGATGATCTTCTCCGGAGTTGTTGGCTGAATAGAAATGACAGATGCTGTTGATGCTGAAGTGTCCATGCATGATGTTGTCATTCTGATTCTGTAAAGGAGTGTAAATTGTTAAACACCACGTTGAATTGATAAAATTGTTCCGGACCTCGAATGAGCTAGATTTCGTAAATTAGTAAATTAATAACGACATCAATATGAACAAGCAAAAGTCAAGAGCCTGGAGCTCACTAGTCAATTTCAATTTCACCCCAAGATGTTGATAATCTCATCTTTTTCCTTGTAAATTCTGGACTAAAGTCATTCAAACGATTGCTGGTAGAAGGTGCCAACTTAGTGACAGGCGATTGTGGAATTCTTCTTATTGACTTTCATGCCAGCTTTCATCATCCTATTTTTTTGCAGTTCTGCATACACTTGTGTCATATAAACAAAGTCCTTTGAATTTAGAGGTAGCATGATCCTATGAAGACAAGACTCTACACTGTAAGTTAAAAAGTCTGAGTGTGGGTCTAATGATGCATTTAATCCTGTTTTTAGAGAAGCGTAGGCCCGTAGGTTATTTTTCTAGTCAACATACAATAGATAGTAACTGTGATCACTAAGTATCATACATAGAGACCTAAAATAATGAAGTCAAATTTTGATTTAGATCGACATTTAGACCCTGTTAGACCTTTTCAATTTACAGTGTATAGAATGAAACCCCATACGGAGGCTTTATACCGTATTGGGCCTTTCGGATATCAAAATGGGGTCAAATAAGAAGCTGCATGACCAGCTTTACCATACGTTTCTGATCTTCGACTTAAATATGTATTGTAAAGTGAAACAATACATCTTTCTGGCTTCGAAGTATTTCGTGAATTTCTCGTTGTCTTCGGTTCCCTGTGACATTTTTTCTAACCAAATGATTTGTTTTTTGGACAACGTTCGATATATTCAATATATTCATCACCTTTTGTTGTATTTTTAATAATTAGTTGAGCGGTTTGTTTGCATTCTAAATATCTGTGCTGTTGATAAGTACGAAGCGAGGGATGGAGTCCCAGTTATTGTTCAGTTGATGAATCAAAAGCCCCTTTTCCACGCAACTTCTCATCTTCTTTAAAACTAGTTGATCTTGCTATTTTTTTCGGATTAACATTTCCATCCCTTGCCGACTTCTTCATCATTGCGTCAAAAACCTTTTTGGCTTCAGTGAATTCAGGATCTCAGAAAAAAGTCCAGTTTCTTCCGAAACTATTTCGAAAATGAAATTGTATGCTATGAATGATTCACTTTTGTGTTTCTGGTGGATATTTTTCCATTAGCCTTACGGATTTCTGCAAGAAAATATTGGAGACATCATTTAGATCATAATAATAATAATATAACGTATATTTCAATCAATTAAAAATCAGAAAGTGCAAGATAAAGGTGACACGGAAAATAGAGCATTGCACATAGTCATTCAAGACACAGCAAGGGTAAAGTGGAACAAAAGTATGGCGTGAGAAAATTATTGTCTGGAAAAACACAACCTTACAAAAGTCTGGTAAGCAGGGAGATCTGAAATGAGTGTCACAGATGATAAGATGACAACGTTTGATAAATTTGTCGATAATAACTCTATCTCTGCTGAGCATAGCTCCCACATAGATTTGGCAACCATAATTTATTGTCAGTAAGATCAGAGCGCCATAGATCACAATTTAATTGTCCTTTGTAAGAAAACTTTTCAAAACTCTAAGTAGATGAAGAAGTTTACTCGCCTTTTTCAACTGATGTTCAATATGAGTAGACCAATTCATCTGACAGTTAATCGTAACTCCAAGGACATTAATATCAGGTACTGTTGGCAACACATTTTCGACACGAGCAAATGTGATGTTTTCCTGTCATTAAGGGAAAGGCTATTAGCCTGAGTCCAACTCAAGACATTGTCCATCTCCGATTTGAGCTCATCAACAATTACATTCCTGTGAAAAATACGAAGTAATAGGTCGTCAGCATACTTGTACAACAAATTATGTGGGTGAAACGGGCAAAGTGACCTGACAAAACACAGAATATAGATGGAGGGGATTGCACCTTGTGGAATAACTGAGGTCATTGCAGTTACACTACTGGATATACCATTGAAGCAAGCATCTTTGATGAAATCTTCGGGATCTTTCAATATTTGGTGTTTAAAATATTTTTCTGTTTAACGTGTCATGAGATGAGAACTGTAGATTCCCATTTCACACAATAGATGACGTCATCACCAAACTTTCTGTGTCAGATCTCTATTCGCACCATCTGTCACACTATCAGTTCACTTTTGGCATTCCCGTGTACATACTCTAAAGAACACGTTATGACTACCACTGTCATTTTCAATTTCTTATTTAAAGTGGCTTAAAGAATGAAAAAATATGAAGTCAAATTCAAATAGGTTCAATATATCTTTTTCAAACTTCTTCAACATATTTTCTCATTACCGATAAAGTACGCAAGCACCATGCAGGCTCAAAACAAAGCAATTAGAGAAGGCATGTCTTTGTTCGCTCACACTGACCGGAGAATGTTTATATTTTGCTTGCTTGTATACTTTATCGACAATAAGAGGAAATGTTGAAGAAGTTTGAAAAGAGCTATTGAAAAGAGCTGACCCTATTTGAATTTGATTTACATACATGTGCTCCTTACAACAAAAAAATTCTGAAGATACGAAACAGCTAACATTTCTGATGAAAGAACAAGAAAATGACATGTTCAGCCAACGGTGTCACGATTTTGTGATAACCGATTCGATGATCAACTTATCAAAAGAAAGCTCAGAAAATGCTCGCTCACTCGGTGCCTATTTCGCACCGTACTCATATGTTTTCTTATTGAAAAATCACGATTTTTAAATTCATCAATTTTCATATTTTCAGCACTGCTCAGCAAATACAATAACGGATGCACGTTATAGCTCATTTGAAAGCTGAGAATGCAAACTTTCGATTGATATATGGTACGCTGATGTGCGACACGATTGGAAGGCATGGGAATCGACTGAATTTCGACATAATTCAGGTGGTCCGTGTTTTTATGATCAGCTCTAGAGCATCATGGTGATTTAACCGAGACTGTCACTGTTGATGCATCTGCATGATCAGACTTTCTAAGGAGATGAGAACACATGGGAGACCAGTTCTTACTACATTCGTAAAAAATGCAATAAAGCTTTTCCTGTATTCGTTAACTCAAAATTCATCGACTTAGCCAACACCATGAAAGCAACTTTTATTGGTTTTTAACGCTTCACTGCAAGCTATAAGTATAAAGTTTCCTACCCAATTGAAGACGTCGCATTTGCTAACTGACTTCCTTGTGTTGACACTAAACAGACAGAAACATGAGCCCAATTTTGAAAAATAATTTCTCAATGTTTTTTATAGTTCTGTTGTTAACGGCTCTGTGTAGCAGCTACAAGAAAGGACAGACGCCTCATCCGGATTGCCTTCGTCGAGAAGGTGGTTGGCGACACGCGGAAGGGCATTTGATAACGCGTAAATATAACCACGACGAATGCGCTAAAATTCAAATGGGAATTTTCAGTCCTACAATTAAATATTGGTGCGCCACCAAACGTTTGGTATCAAACAAATCAAACCCCGAACAAATAGGAACGGATGGTGAAACTCAATGGTGTACATAAACTTACTATTTCATCGGTAAGGTATTAAATCCAAATAAGCTATTACTAAATCATGATAAAGTACAGAGAAATTCATCGCTGCAACGCAGCAGATACAGATTGTTTCATAAAAAATGGATCACCCTTAAACATCGCCTTAACTTCAACTTTGTCTAACTCCGCCAAACTTGAACGAATTTCTCTGAAATTTGGAAGATATGTCAGTTGTGCTTACTAATATCATTGTTGGAAATTTCAAGCATGAATATTGAGTTGTTTTCCTGTTATAGATAAAAAAGTAGTAGATAATTTGATCTTCATTTAACAATGTTACACAAAATCATACCTCACTCTTATAAAATTACATTTGTTTCCTTTGTTATGTAATATGTTGTTCTACAAGCCAAAAGCTATCAAGCAAAACAAAAATAAAGAAAATCGGTCAATCTGAGCCAGTATAGCACCATTATCATCAACAATAATGCAACTGCTACATGTGATTAACTGGACTTCATGTTCCATAGCTTCCTGACTTCGTTGCGGTGGTGTTGGCAGCACTCCTGATTGCTTTCAGCTAGAAATCTGTCTCTTACCGGTTGAAAACAATACAAAGCACAAATGAACAATAACGAGATCGCATTCACAAAAAGCAAAGTGTCAACCTTGCTAGAACTAGAGTTATCTTTGCGAGCTACAAGCAAGCGACTAAATGTCCCTTACACAAATGTGCATCGATGGCATAATGATGATTTTCGACTCTGTCGTAAAGAGGGCTCTGGCCGTCCACGCAAAACATCCAAACGTAGAGACCGCCTAATTTTGAGATTTGTTAAAGTTGATCCAAGTCTCTCGTTAACTGAGATGGCTGCACTACTCTCGTCTATTTCTAAGTCCACTATTCGTAGAAGACTTATTGAGTCGAATTTCAAGAGCTGTAAGAGGCCCTCTCAGATCGAATTATCAGATCAGCATACAAAAAGACGTCTCAGATGGGCAACGAGTCACTGTCACTGGCGAAATCATCTTATGCAAGTCTCAATTAGGGCTTAGGACATTATCTTGGCCAGCTCGTTCTCCTGATCTGAATCCCATAGAAAATGTATGGAGTATTCTAAAACGTAACGTTCGTCGTTCACTGCTACCTACAGATGGCGTATCACAACTTACGTCACTGTTAAAAAGAGAGTGGAGAAAGTTAGATCAGTCAAAAAAACAACGATATCATCGAATCAATGCCTTGACGAATTGGTAATGTCATTGACAATAAGGGTAGGGCCACAAAATATTAGCTTCTTAAGAACCGTTACTGTATCATAGCTTATCAGATTATATAAGGACATTTAAATATATTAGGGACATGAAATAACATGAAAAATGCTTTCTGTATCATACTTATGTTTTATTTAGTCAAATTTTAGGATGATCCACTTTTTATGAAACGGACTGTAGAAAAGAGATGCTTGTAGTTATTTAAAATCTAATCTGTGGAGAGCTTTGGTATATATCATATCTATATTGCATCAGATTTATTCTCTTTGGAAGTTTGCGAATTGATATGAACTTTCTGAGTATGATAATCTTAACATATTCTGCCCACTACATTCTCTATCTTGACAGCTGAGATGTGCAATCGATGCTCGAAAATATGAAATACAATTTTTTGAAGTGCCTTATGTCAAAAAGATTATTTGGACATCATTAATGGTGTGACAAATATTCTTCAATGATCGGTTAATCGATTCTAGATATCATAATCGCACGATTATTTCAGTGGAACTATTGTGGTGAGTAATAAGATAAGATAAGATAATGTATATTTCAAAAAAATGAAAATCGTAAGTGGACATGAGTAGTATCAACAATACGAGAGATAAATGATTGATGTACGAGTAGGTGCTTGATGAAAAGTAAACTCAGGGACAGAATTAAGGAAGATAAAGTTAGACATGCACTCTGTTGTACATTGAGGCACAGTATGGTACGAAAGAAGACGACCGCCGACTTGTAACTGCTTTGGGTAGAAGTAGATGCCTTGAATGTGGCAGTGTTGGAGGAAACAAAGAATGAAGGAGGTGATTCGGATTTCTCATTTTCAAAAAGGTGTTCATTGCTAGGTGGTCACGACGAATGCTAAGTGGAGTAAAGTCACTACATTGGCAGTTATTACCACAGATAAGTCTATGAGCCCTTTTGTGAACTCGTTCCATACGTTCGCTATCCTTTTGTTGTAAACCGACAAAATGTGGACAATTGTATTCGAGTACACTTTGTATGTACATTTTGTAAATTTGAATAATATCTTTCTGTGGTAAAACACTGTGAAGACGACGCACCACATAAAGCCTGCTGCTAGCTTTCTTGCAAATTTTCGTGATGTGATTGTCCCATTTCAAAGAATCCGAAAACGTCACACCGAGGATATCCATTTCTGAACAAACTGAGTGATTGTCTGCAAAAATTTGAAATTTGCTCGATTTCTTTTATATGGTCATTGATTTGGTCTTGTCGTTGTTTAGACTTAGTCCATGAGCATCGCACCATCGTTTAACGTTCTCAGTTTCGCTTTTTATACTTTCTGGAATGGTAGAGATATTTTGGTATGTTTGGAGGAGAGCAACGTCATCTGCAAATTTCAGCATGCAGGTGTTTGGGCATGAAGGAGCGAGGGAGCCTAAGTGAGATGCAAACAGACATGGCGACAAAGAAGAACCCTGAGGTACACCTGAAGTTACATCAGCCATGTCACTAAACCTACTTCTAATTGCTACTCGTTGCTTCCTTCCATTCAAAAAGCCAGTGCACCACTTGATGAAATCTGGTGGGAGTTCGTTGTCTGACTATGAAATAAGCAATGATGCGTGGCTCAAACGATCGAAGGCCTTTGTTAAGTCCAAGGTGCTAATCAACACTCCTTCGTTTTGTACCTTGTGTAGCTCTTTGGTAACGTAGTCTTGAATTCGTATGTGTGATAACAGAGTTGATGATTTGGGACGAAAACCATATTGATCACATCCGTAAGAATTCAACAGTTTGTCCTTAACAGAGTTCAGCACAAGACGCTCAAAAATCTTTGAAAAAATCGGTAATAGCGAAATAGGTCTGTTATCCTTGTAGGAGGATGAAAGTTTCTTTGGTATCGGTACCACATTTGCCAATTTCCATTGAGTAGGATAATAACCCGAAATGGCAGAGACTGCAAAGATGTGAGTTAGAGGTTCAGCCAATACGGATGCGCACTTACGGATAAAGTAGGGCGGAATTCCGTCGCTTCCAGCAGCCTTGTTCAATTTTACTTTACTAAGCAAGTCAAAAGTTGATAGAACATCCAGATTCAGATCCCAAGGGTCAGTGGATTGTGACTGGATCGGAAAATCATCAATATTTTCAGGACCTTGGAAATTTGAAATGAAATAGTCATTTAATTTGCACGCCGCTTCCTCAATCGATTCAAATTGGTTCGTAATTCTGTGCAGTGCATCTTGAGATTTCAATTTCTTCCCTGATATAAGTTCAGCAGTCTGCCATAAGTCTTTCTTGCGGCTGCATATATTTCGCTTCCAACGATCTTTAGTGACTTTTATTTTTTCTTGAATTTCCACCTTCAGACTGTTATACCTCTGAAAATTTCCAGCGCGAAAAGCTGCATACCTTCGATTGATTTTATTTTTTATTTGAGGAGTTAACCACGGCTTGTCTCTCGTAGACATCTCAACGTAGAAAATGGTATTGAGTTCAAAGCGTTCATGATGACTTCGTAGAACCAATCACATTTATCTTGCAAGGAGATTTTAGAAGTATAGAGTAAATGCCAAGGAAAAGAACCGATGATGCTGATTGCCTTGTCGACATTACTTCGGCGAAAATCATACACTTTATGAATGCTTGTACATTTAGCAGACAGTTTATGGTAGGGTTCTATGAGTACACTTTTGTGATCAGCAGTACCGACGCTATGTCCCACTATAGGATCCCTGTAACAATTTTTCAGATATGAGTCCAATAATATTTTATCAAGAACAGCAAATTTCCTTGTAGGTAGATTTACCACTTGAGTCAGGCCCAATACCTCTGAGATAGTAGAACATGGCAATTGATTTAGATCTCCAAGCACAATTAGTCTTTGAGATGCCGATGCATCACCCAAGTTGTCAAAGGAGCTTATTATGTGATTACTGATATTGTTATAATCAACTGCATGTAGATTCGGCGGAACGTAGATGAGGAGGACAATCACTTGTTGGCTTGGAAGATCTAGCCATAAGGATTCGATGCATTCAGGAGAATGCGGGACATCAAGGATAACACAGCGAATTTCACGTCTCACATAGAAACAAACACCGCCTCCACGTCTACCATCCTTTCGATCACATCTGTATGGAGCACCATAATAATAATAATAATAATAATAATAAAGCGTTTATTTCAAAAATAATTGAAAATCGTACAGACATAGGATATTGATATACGAATCATCACCATAGAAAGCTAAAAGTCAAGTTACAAGTTAAGAATGTCTCAAGAAAAATAGTTATTACAAACTGCTGTTAAGTAATTTAGTGACTCGTGGAAAGAAGGATCCTTGATACCTTTCAGTACGAGTAAGTTTGGATGTGAAGTGCTTGCTGTGTTGAAGTCGCTTCGGAATGTATTTGTTCAGAAGATGGCTTTTAGAACCAGCTGCCTTCAGGAAGAGTCGTTTGGCGATCTTCTCTCTTCTGACGAAGAGTAGAGCATGTGTTGTTGCACTAGGTGAGCTGTCATGAGTCTCATGGTTGATGTACCGCTGAGCACGAGTGTCTAGTCTCTGTAATTTACTATCGAGTTTCTTCGGGAGTGACACATAGACAGGACAGGAATACTCCAAAATTGATCGGATCAAGCCGTTGTAAACTTGCTGAAGTTCAACCGATGTCACAAACTTCTTCAATTTCCTTAAGATGAAGAATCGTCTATTACCTTTTGACAAAATATTGGAAACATGATCGTCCCATGTCAGCTTGTTATTCAGGATAACTCCGAGTATGTTCAGTTTTGAAACTACAGGAATAGGAAGCGGAATATTAAAAATGCCCCACGCCTGTCACATAGCAATACGCAAGATTTCTGTTTGTTGAGAACAAGTTTATTTAGTTGGCA
Organism: Prostheceraeus crozeri; assembly: GCA_907163375.1. Lineage (NCBI taxonomy): Eukaryota > Metazoa > Platyhelminthes > Polycladida > Euryleptidae > Prostheceraeus > Prostheceraeus crozeri. Next base: position 144,417 of record CAJQUW010008354.1, read on the forward strand.
CCATTCCTCAATATTCCAGATTTCCTCAAGAATACTTTTCTTTGCGTCACTGCCTTTCTTTATAGGTATAACCATATTGATGTCGTCTGCATATTTCACTAATGTGGTAGTTGAGGATTTAGCCACCAGGTCACTGGAAAATATCGAAAATATCGACGGCCCCAATACTGCTCCTTGAGGTACACCCTTTAACATAGGCAGCTCTTGAGAGATTGCGTCTCCAATTTTCACGACAAATCGCCGATCACTCAGATAGGATTTTAGCCACTTAAGGAAACCGAGAGGAAATCCAAAGTTCTTGAACTTCTGCAGTAATAGACAATGATCTAACGAATCAAAAGCTGCCGACAAATCGAAAGCGATGATAGCGACTCCATCAAATAATAAGTCATCATAGCATTTTAATGCATTCTCGAGAAGCTCTACCAAAGCAGATGTTGTGGAATGCTCCGGTCGGAAACCATGTTGACTGCTCCCATAGTGGACAAGGAATTTTTCCCAATTGCTTTCTAAGATAATTTTTTCAAATACTCTTGACATTGTTGGAAGGATGTTGATCGGACGAACTTTGTCGATGGCAGGAGGTGATGTTTTTGGCAATGGACATATTATTGACTTTTTCCACGCGCTTGGAAAAACTCGCTCTTCCACCGAAAGTTCAAAGATTCTCTTCATTGGATAAGTAATATAATCCGCCACTTCATTATATATGCGAATGGGAACATCTCCATATCCACTGGATTTCTTCCAAGAAAGTGCTTTCAACTGTTTGTAAACTCTCTCCTCCGTAATACTCACATCCCAATTGTCATCATCGAAATCTTGAACTGGTATATTGTCACTATGATATTTACATTTCAGACTGAAGGCGATTCTGTCTCCAATTTCCTCAGGATTTAGCTCATTTGATACCATTTTCTCCCAAACTCCATTTTTTGCTTTGCCTGTTATCTGCTTAGCTATCTTCCATACTCTGCTGTTTTCGGCTTCATTCGATTTACGAAAAGTTGTTTGGATTTCACAATTTCCTGTTTAACTTTTCCCTTCAAAAAATTGTATCTGTCCCAGTCACCACAGCGGTAGGCCTCCCAACGATCATTTATTAGGGATTTTGTAAGTGGTGATAACCAATCCTTGTCCCTTTCAGTGATATATACAAGCTTTTTGGTATGCTGAGATCAAAACAGGTATGAAGAATACTGTTGAAGGACTTCCACAATTCATCTAAAGTCACGATGATTTGATCAAAGAATCCCAGTCAATTTCAGATAACAGCATTCGCAAAAAATCAATATTCGATTTTCTAAAATCATAAACAGTTCGGCATTGCTTATTCGTCATGCTGCTTGATTGGGAGGAGGGAATCAGATATAATGAAAGGTGGTCAGAGTTTCCAATAGGTGCTTTATAGCAGACATTCTTGTTTTGGTATATTTCCGTCAGCTTCCTTGATATGAGTATATGATCAAGCACATTGCCGCCGCGAGTGGGATTACTGACTACGTCAACAAGGTCCAAATCGTCACAGAGTTGGCTAGTTTTGAATTGATTGAAGTCACCCAAAAGTATGATCTCTCTGTCGGGTACATCGTCAATAGGATATCAAAAGAGAAGACAATGCTTTCCCGAATAAGCTTCAAAGTGGATGCGGGAACAGAAGGAGGTATGTATATGCACAATATAAGCAATTTCGATGCAATAATATTGAGTAGAATACATTCGATTTCTTCGAAATATAGCGAATGGTCATCGATTAAACTATACACAATTCCATTTCTAACGTAAACGGCGATTCCACCTCCTTTGCGTGCCTTACGGTCTTCTCGGTTGATAGTATACCCCGAAATCTCGATCGATGAAGAGTCTATTTTGGAATTCAACCATGTTTCAGTGAGGAAAATAATGTCTGAAGAAGAAGCAAATACTGTAGCAGTAAGTTCGTCAAACTTGCCAAGAATGGAGCGAATATTTGTTAGAAACACAGTCGGATAAGAAGGTTTTGGTAAAATCAGTTGTGAAAATTTTCTTTCCTTCTGCAATCTTGTGTTGAGGTTTCACTTTTTGCAATTACTTCTCCATGTCTTATCACAACGTCTTCACCGTTATTTCTTCTTCTGTTGAGTTCTTCTCGTAGTGTGTTATGCTGCCACTGCTGAGCTCTTGTTAAGTCTTTGTTTAAGAACACATCTTTGAAAAGATTTGACTTTCTAAGTTCTTTAGAACTTCGAAGAATGTCATTGCGAATGTAAACACTTTGACATTTCACTCTTAGCAGACGTGGACGCTCAGTTGACATTCTACCGATTCTGTGTATTTCCTCTATTCCCTCTGTTTCAATCTTCAAATATCGCAGTATCTCCTCTATCTTCTTGGCATCTTCGCTCTTTCGAACGGCTAGATTACCTTGCGTTGATTCAGTCAGACCGGACACGATTACATTTCCGAGCTTTGAATGTCGTTGCTCAGCCTCAAACAAAACTCCTTCGCTCCAATCGTGGAGAGCCTGTTCGAATGCGCTTTCTTGAATAGCAATATCATTTGAAACTTTATTGAGGTCTTCTCTAAACCGATCTTGTTGCCGTTTTAAACTGAACAGTGCTCTTCGATACCGTCAATTCTTCTGCACAAACCTTGAATTGTCCCATTGATCTTGCTCAATTCTGAAGTTACTGTCTCAATTATATCGATCTTCGCAGCCTCTAGTAATCCCCGTACATCTTCAATTGTAATACCTCTAGGCATTGTTTAATATGAAAATAATACCAAAAATGATAAAAGTTTATTCCTTGATGGGCTCGACCCTCCTCTTGTTTTGGATGGAACTGTCGAAATAGACACTTAACCAGTAGGCCAGCGGAGCAAACGATAGCTACGACTTCTTGATGGTGAACAGTATCCGGTAATTGAAAATCGACGTGCAAGTGATGTCCGAAAATATGACGTCAAAGTTTTCACACACAGTGCTACACAAGCAACAGCAGACAAGATGCGAAGTGAAGCCGGTAAACACAATTCACTGACGGACAACGATGGGATCACAAAACGACGAAAACGAAGAGATCCGTGGGGAATCAAGCGCAAAGA